>VZRO01001505.1:86329-109499 GCA_013397915.1 Daphoenositta chrysoptera | reverse complement strand
GGGCGGAGCAGCAGCAGCTCCGCCTGTGCCGCGCCTCCGGGCAGGAGCCCCGCCGGTGCACTGCCCGCAGCCGCGGCCGCTCGCGGGCTGAGGGGGTCACAGTGACGCGAAGAAAAAAAGTCTGACAAGCAAATTAGGCCACACCTTGTCTGTGCAGGTGGCTTTTGATTCTCTGTTCCTTTGCTTTGTTTAAATTTTGGTTCTAAATTCGTATCAGCAATCTTTGGTGTCAAAATTTTAAATCGTAACTTGACGTTAGTAATTTTAACAGCATGTTCTACAAGTGTGTACTAATTTGAGGTTGATTATAGCACCTTAAAATCATCTACATTACTGTTCTTAAAACAGAAACTGGAAATAATGGTGCC
Organism: Daphoenositta chrysoptera; assembly: GCA_013397915.1. Classification (NCBI taxonomy): domain Eukaryota; kingdom Metazoa; phylum Chordata; class Aves; order Passeriformes; genus Daphoenositta; species Daphoenositta chrysoptera. Next base: position 109,131 of record VZRO01001505.1, on the reverse strand, counting down.
AAAATAGATGAGTATATTTCCCTGGCCTGCATGGAAAGATGGCTGTGCTGAATCCTGACAAGGAAGAAAAAGCCAGCTTTCCGTGTGTGATGTGAAGGTTCTGAGAATTGACAAATAAAACTTGAGGAGCTTCTTATCTTCCAGACCTTTTAAGAGAACCAAGGGAGGATAGGAAGTTGTTTCTTCTAATGAAGAAATGGCACAGCACATGAATGTATTTATTTTGAAGAGAAAGCTGTACATTGAGTGCTGGTAAGCAGTAGAACAAATGGAATTTTTAGTTTGCCTTTGCTTGCATGATTGAAGGGCACTCAGAGGGATATGGAAACTGTAATCCAGATTTAACTTGAACTCCAAAGAGTCTGCAGTTACAATAAACAAGTCTCTGGGAACTCATGGGGAGGTGTTCTTTATCAGCTGTGCAGAAGTGCATTGCTGTAAAGTGTCAAAATCAGTGCTGATTGTCCCAGTTAGGGTAAGTCCAAACCTCTGGAAATTGACAGATTCATGCTGTGACCCTGCCTGTCTTTAGCCTAAACTATGAGCAAGAGGAAGAGATGTGCCTCTTCCAAGAGCAACAAGGGAGGAAAAAACCAGGAAGTAGTAGAAAATGAGCTGAACAAAAAAAAATATCATCATGTTGGCGACAATGTTGTGGCCCTGAATAAAAAGAAGCTGTGGCAAATCTCACAGTCATGTATGATGAGAAAAATAAATCTTAGACGTGTTATTCCAATCAATCCTTTATGAGAAAAGATGTGTAAACTTTCACTTTACAAGCAATAGTTTTACACAGATGAGAATTTTGATAAGTGGTCACTCTAAGTTCTGATAACTTCATTATAGCTGCTTTTAAGTAACTGGAATAAACTGTAAAATTGGCTCAGAAAAATGAACGCAGTTCACACAAGTTATTTCACAGTCATTACAACGTCTCAGTCATTAGAAACAACTGCACTTTAATATCCTTCTGTTTATTTGACCAACACTTCAGGTTTGGTTCAGATCAGATAAAAGCAATTTAAGCAATATAACTGATATAAAAATATTTTTAAAACAGAACTTTTATTTACAGTTAGGCACAAGTTTCCTTCTATTTAGTCAACAGCGCGTGGTCAGCTGTGGAGGGAGCCTTACTGCAGTCCTGGGGGAGGGCTGCCACCAAATGCCACGGCTACGAAACAGCCCCAGCGGGTGGGTATTCGCTATCGCAGCGCTGAGCCAGTCCCGACGCGTTTTGCAGTCTCTTCTTCTGGTTTTTCCTTCCGTTCAGAGGTGAAACACGGAGCGGCTCCTGCAGTCCTCAGCGCAGGGGAGCGGAGTCCGGGTGCGCAGCGCCGTCCCTCGCTGCCGCCCCTCGCTGCCGCCCGCGCCCGCCCGCGCCCGCGCNGGGCGGCCGGCCTGGGCGGGGAAAGAGGATCAGGGCCCGGGGCCGGGGCAAACAGCCTCTGCACCCGGGAAACAGCCTCAGCACCCGGGGGGAAACAGCGCCAGGGCCCGGGGCCGGGGGAAACAGCCTCAGCACCCGGGAAAACAGCCTCAGCACCCCGGGGAAACAGCCTCTGCACCCGGGAAAACAGCCTCTGCACCCCGGGGGAAACAGCGCCAGGGCCCGGGGGAAACAGCGCCAGGGCCCGGGGCGGCCGGCCTGGGCGGGGAAACAGCGTCAGGGCCCGGGGCCGGGGGAAAACAGCCTCAGCACCCCGGGGGAAAAACTGCGCCAGGGCCCGGGGCAAACAGCGCCAGGGCCCGGGGCCGCCGGCAAACAGCCTCAGCACCCCCGAGGGGCCGTGCTGCGTGGCCGCCTCCTCTGCCAGGGGTCCGGGGTGCAGTTCCATGGAACAGTTCAACCACCCCGCAAGAGCACAGAGCTTCTTTTCATTCTGAGCATGGTGATGTTCTAGGGACTCTACAGCATTGGTAACCTCTTCTGAGATTCACACAAGAAGTGTAGTCTGTGTCTAAAGTGATTTAAAGTCCTTGCCTGTCTGCTGGGTGCTCATTTACTCAGGAATTTTGCTCTCTAGTATACAGAAGCTGGTGGTCAGTCTTCAGAAGTCACCACCAACAAGCTACCACAGCAAGCACAACCTATAGAAAATATCCACCCCACAAGCCCAGTCATTTCTCTTTAGAAAATGCTAAAATGCTGTGTCCTTCACATGCAGCTGTCACATGCTGTGTCTGTACATCAAACATTTTTACTGAGCTGAATTTTAAAGAGCTTTCTGTGCTTCATCTTACTTGCTTACCTGGTGGAAAGTCAGTGCTGCTTGAGATCTCAACAGAAAAGGGATGCTAAAAACAAAATTCACAAGCAGGTTTAGGTCATTATTTCCTTCACTTGGGTCTTATCTTGTATTTGAAAAGATCCCAGTTACCTGTAACAAAACCATACTCTCCAGGTCTTGAGCAGGTTTGTGATTATGAGTGTTCCAACAGCTATTCTGATCACATTTTTACATCTGTTCAAGTTAATCTTCAAAATTATTTCCACGCATGCAGGAATTTGCTCCACGTACACCGTTGCCTATGTCATGCCCCAGATTCCATATAGGGAAATTTACATTTCCCTCCTTTGACTGTCTCACCTCATTGTAGGATGCGTCTTGATTTCTGTCAAATGCCCTTCCTGGGTAGTCTGGCACTTCCTGGGCAGGGTCCCTGGGTGGGGGGTGTGAAGAGGAGCCTCTCTGAAAAACAGTGTTTGGCATTAGCAGTCTGTGTTCTGGTTCCAGCCTGACTTTGCAGTCAGCCCTGCTCACACCCGTGTTTTAGGCCTTTCTACTAAATCCACAATGAGATCGTTCTGGCACCTCCTTTTGAAATCTGACCTCAACAACTGCAAGAACATCCACACTGGGTAGTGACCAAACCTCCCTCTCAGGAGTCCCACTGTGACTCTCAACACGGCCCCAGCTTGTTTGAAAATCCCCAGCACACAGAAAATGCCTGTTCATATTCAGCTCCCCTCTTTATAGTCAACATTTATTTGTATTATCACACACATATTTATATTTGGCAATAGATCAATATCAATTATTATCCATATTTGGGTTTTTATTTATATAATCATTTTAATGATAGCCAATCATACAGGGGGATTTGGGTTTTTGGGAAGGAGAGGAACCCATCAAATGCTTTTTCTCTACCACTATATAGGTCAAGGAGTTTTTACTCAACCCAAATAAAAACACCAGGCAGCACCTGTATGTGCACATTTTAACACTCATTTGATGGTTGAGCAGGCAGGACTGCCTTGAAAAATAAATTCAAGTTTAGGACAATAGATACCTATCCATGTTTTAGGGGATTTAAAATGGGGTTAGACCAAAGCACTCAGTTTTACCTAGCTGAGAATAACCACAAAGCATAACCCCCTAAGGAAATCCATAGTCAGGGGAGGAAGGCAGCCTCCTTCTTAGCCTGGGCAAGGTTCAAGTGTGACCAAACCCTTTGGTGACCATCACTGCACATGAACATTAGGAATGTTTTCTTCAAGTTTCACAACCATAAATTATGTCTGGTGAGGGTGAGAACTTTTCTCTATCCTTCCCAGGTCGAATTCCAGCCTGGAACATACAGTGAGGGAACTCTCACAGCATCCCTTGCTGCCTGGAGTTCCGCAGTGAACATTTAGATGCAGTTTAAAGCCCAGACTTTCCCCGGAGCAGCCTGTTTGCCCCGGAGGAGCCCCGGGGCTGTGCCCAGGAATGGAGGAGCCGCAGCTGAGCGGCCCCACTGACCTGGCCCCGTCCCCTCGGGGCAGCCGAGCTCCGCTTCGCCCTCTGCTCTGCCCGGAGTCTTCTGAGCAGAAAGACCTTATCTTGTCCTGCCTGCAGTCAAGACATATTTGATCGTTAGCTGGAATCGACTAATTGTCCTTGAGAGACTCAAGGCCTGTAAGTAACTACTGACCAAAAGAATTCCTTCTATTCTGAAATAATCTGTCTACAGAGGGAGCTGCAGCAGCACATCTTGAAGATATAATTCTTTTGCAGTAACTCTATTTGTGAGTTAAATTTCCCTGCAGCTCCCATGGGGAAGGGCTCCCACCCTCCCCTGCACACTTATAGGAAAAGCAGGTTACAGCCCCACAAAGCTGGATGAGACAATCAACACAGAAGCCGAATTATACAAAAGAGACAGCTGAAAGCCAAACTTACATTCATAAGTTGCTTACGCAAGTGTTTGGTCATGGTCTTTCTTCCTTGTATTATTTGCCAATAAAGATAAGTAACAATTCTAAACAAAACAAAACAAAAAAGGTCCAACGTGAGCATTTTATTCTAGTCAGTGTCTAGATAGAAATGTACCTTGTTTGTTTTTACTCATTAAAAGACATATATACACACATCTCTGCACGCATACACGCATACATATAAAATAGATGTATACAATTACACAAGGAATAGCAAACACATAAAATTGCTTAAAGGATGGCAAATGCATGAAATTGCTTAAAACATTCTCTTGGAAAAGACCCAAATATTTATGGGCTTGTATTCAAGATGAAAGGTATATTTAGGTGAGTCAACAATACAAGATGCATTTCGGATAACAAAATAACATAGAATGACTCAGTCAATGCCAGTTTTTTCCACTTAAGGCCTTTTTCTGGTTCTTTTCATTAGCAGATACTTACAGTACAATACTAGAGAGGACGAAGAAGAAAAGTTCACTTGTAATTAAGTTATGGTAGATCCACACTACCCACTTCGAGGCAGTGTTACCTTCCAGTATTTGTATCCACTCAGAGACTGCAGCATACATGGAAGACAAGCCTCTGAAAGGACCACATTCTTCTGAAGGTTTTAACCTGAAAGTGTAAAAAAATAGCTACTGAAAGCTTTGTCTGTTAACCAAGTATGTAGTTAATATTGTGATTTTGTACATCAGTTTTCTATAGCCCTCTGCTGTCTTTGGGCTCCCAGGGTATTTCCATGATCTGTATTTCATTTTTAACTTGTGTCCCTCTCCAGCCATTAAATGCCCACCCCAGACTGTGCAGTGACAGATGAGTCCTTGCTGCAGTGGGTCAGTACCAAGCCCTGTGAGCACAACCTTTACCTAAATGTAACACGTCAATCACTGTAACACATGCTACAGCAAATGGAAAAACTGGGTTTTTTTAACATTTCACCACAGGGAACCACCATTTCACCTTGTCTTCAGGGACGTGAGTCAATGCAGATCCTCAGTAACAACAGAACGGGGCAAAATAAGGCAGCCCATTATAGGAATTAACATTTTCAGGTAGACTGAAATAGGAAAGGATTTGCTTTGAAACTGAACCACTCCAGACAGTCTGAAATTCCCACTTGCCATCTGGAAATGATAGCTCTGGTAGCTTTCAGCCCATCTGGTTTCAGGTGTTGTCACCTGTCTCACTAAATATTGAAATCATGTTGCTGACAATTGTCAAGGGAAAGGTGTACCCATGCTGCCCTCCCTCCTGTGACCAGAGTAACACACACAAAGCCAAAGCAGCTTCAAAATACTGCTGACAACCCAGATGCAACCCAGGGCCAGCACTGCCTGCAGAAAGAGCCTCTGAAGTTCATAAATAATCCAGAAGCCAACCTCAACTGAGTATTCCCAGGTGTTTCTCTGCTGCAGACCCAGTACCACCTATAACCTAAGTCAGTCCAGGAACTAGGATTCAGTCACAGAATCTTTTGGAAGAGGAGGAAAAGTAAAATTTGATGCATTTAAATAGGAATCCAAAACTTCAGTGCAACTTTGTTTCTCCTCCCACTTTCTCATGGGACAAGTTACTCAGCCACATTCTCCCAAGCTCAATCTTGTTTTCAGAATACAGAACATCTCATGAGCATCTGAAACCTTCCGCCACCAATTAATACAACTTCTTTTATAGAGAAATGCAGACTTCTCTGCCTGGCATCAGGTCACACAGCATAATTTAGTATAAAATTGAATGCCAGGGGTGTTCCACACCTCCAGACAGTGACTCCAGTGACAGACAGGACTCCGAGGAAGGAAGGACAGAGCAGCAGCACCATGAAGGATGTCATCATTTGAGCAGTTCTCCAGACTTTGCGAGGGGGCTGGCAATTCCTCTTCAGGCTGACCTTTAAAGAGATGAAGGTACTTTGGAATGCTGTTACCTGCTGCTTCAACTTGGTTTCAGTCAATCCCAGTGAAATTGCTGGAATAGCATCTATCAAAAGTTTCCAAGAACAACTTTCATGTGAACTTGATAGATATACTGTAGTTTTAGAAAGAATGTAGTCTTAAAATAGTAAGAGGCAAAATGAGGTTCTGATGGGTTCTTCAGAACTCTGTTGGGTAGAGTTTGCTTTTGTAGCAAATTCAAACTCATGGTTGAGGGAAGTCTGAATCCACCTTTCTACCTACAGCTTTGTTCTACTTTCAACACTACAGGCTGCTTCATGACCCAACAAACAAATTATCACCTGCTCTTACTACTGAGACAAAGAATTCTGAAAAGAAAACATTTCCACCACGATTTTTAACTGAATCACCCTGCTTACACCCAGGTAACTTGGCAGGGGGAGTTGCTGGTGAGTAACTGGGAGGCCAAAATCACAGCTACAGGCTGAGTGTCTATACTGACATATGCACTTGTCCTATGGTAATTTCCCAGCCTTTAATTTTAGTACTTTATTATTTATGGTGAATACATGTAAAGTTTATTACCTTTTTCACAAAAAATACTATTAAAAATGCTATCATCTGGATACCAGGCAGCAAAGGTGAGAACAGGATACCAATCCTACAAGAAAGGATTCACAGGAGAAAAAAGTTACATATTCACCATTCATCACTCACTTCTCAGCACATTGGAAGCAGAAAAATACCACAATAAGTTAATATACAGATAGTGTGGGATTATTTAGAAATGTGATTGTTTTAACCTTGATCCTCTAGCAGTAAAAAAAAATGCAATTTCAAAAACATATCTATGTACAGATCTGCAGAACTCTCTTATAATCGGAGTAACACACTCATTCTTGGAAATAAGGCATCTTTTCCAGCATTTAATACTGAGACTATTTCAACAAGAACATCCTCCCAGTGGGCAAGTAAACAAAACTCCAGGATATTCCTGTAGGAACCTATCAGGTTTCTCCCAGACCAGGTGGCCACGGGGTAAACTACTGACTGAAGTTATTGCTACTGCCCACATATTTACTTTGGCAAGTCACAATCCTTACCAAAGGCCCTGAACAGGTCATCTCCCATTAGCCTGTTCTTTCTGGGAAGCACCCACAAACATCAGAATAAGAATTTTCCGTGATATTTCTAAGTGCAAATGAAGTTTTGGCTGTAAATTTAACACTTACCAGGTCAAAGTCTGTGCATAGATCAAATCTAAAACGTTTCGTCCAATATCAAATTCTGGCAGCCCCAGGCTCACAAAGACTGTAGTTCCAATAATTCTGGGGTGGGAAACAAAAACCATTGCACAATAGCATTTGATAAATGATAAAGTCCTCTGTAAAAATCCCTGTAAATGACCTGAGTACAAGCATCAGTGGCAAATTATTTAGAGGCTGCTTTAGTGTCATGCAAAGCAGCCACAGCTCGTTCATTGGACAGCACAGCAAGAATGGAACAATTTGAAATAAGCAAACACTTAAAACACAAAAAAATAAGCAAACAGCAGGGTTGAAATAAGACCTAGTATACATTTCACACAACTGGAACAGAAAACCAATGAGGATTTCTTACTGTATCAGTACATGTCTGTATTATAGTAAGTAACTACTTGTTACTTACTTTAAGCACAAGTATCCTTATGCTTAAGCAGCTGAAATGTCAAGGGGCCTCAGTACAAATCTGTAACAGCTTTTCAGGTCCCAAGAATTTTCAGCCTCAGTAAAAAAATAATGAAATTTGTAGACTGATACTCTTAACGTACCCTCAGGTACATCCTGCTTCAAGCTAACTGAGGTTGGAAGAAGCTGAAACATAGACAGGTAAGCAAGTACTGAGAGGATCCCTACTGAAGACCAACAATCACTTTTAGTCACCTCATTTTCCCTGAGCTGGGGAGATTCAGTTTTTTGCTTCTTGTAGCAAGAGCAATAAAGATTTTGGTAACTATCTTGATACCGCCTCATCAACTGCATCATCAACAGAGCTGGGCTTTCAGGAGGTTACTCTGAACACAAAATATTAAATACGAGCACTTGTACTTTTAACCTTTCACAGGTCTACGTCAGGTGCTTTTGCCCAGCTTAGGGGAGGCCATTCATCACAGCTGACATTGCAGTTTTAGTTCTGTGACCTTTTGCTGGGAGGTGGTTTCCTACCTGAACTCAACAAGAACAGGAGGATTAAAGTACACTGGCAAGAGCCGTGGAGGAAAAGTCTTCAAGGGCTTCCCAAGATTGTTTTGTATTAATTTAACAAAAAGTTAACAAAGCCCTACCTTGTAAACCAGTCTTGTTCAAATTATGGGCAAAGAACAATGGATCTCCTGCACAAAAGTGTGGCCAGGAGTCTAAATGCTCTGTAGAGCTGGCAAGCACTTAAGTACTGCCTAAGCCATAAGTAATGTTTGGCGCTAGCAAGGTTCACACTGCAGATGTCAGAAGTAAATGACTTCTTCCTTACGTGCTGAGCTGTATCCACATCCAGTCCACAATACTTTCTCACTTACCATGCTGCAGACCTCTACATTTGAGAGGCTCATTACATGCTTAATAAGACTGATAAAAGCAGATTTTAAACTTGTGGACACTATAGTGACATAACTAAGAGGTTAAAAAATCACAGTGGGGGACACAGCAAGGAAAGGCAGCAGTGTGTCCATGCATATGCAGAAAAGATGGGTTTGTGCTTGAGACAACTGGCTGTCACCTCACTCTCAGGAAATCCATGAGAGGAGAGCGTGGCTTCCTCCCTGCATGTGTTTCCATCTCCAGAGGGAAAAAGGACACGCTGACTTCCTTCCAAGGAGGTACAGCAATATACACAAGGCATGCTCACAGAGACTCTGCCTAGTAGGGAAAATCAAGGAAACTTCAGTGGTGCCACAACCATGCTTCTGCTGGCTTTTCTCACAGGGAGAAAGATCATATCTTTGGTTAATGAATGAAAACAAGATCAGAAAAGTAGTACTCACCTTCGTAAAAACTCTCCAAAGAAAGAGCCAAGCAAACAAAATATGAAGTCAACTAGAACAAGGCGGTAGATATCTTGGCCAACCAGAGTTTCCCAGCACTTTAAGAAGCAGAAGAAAAACAAAACAAAACAAAACAAAACAAAATCATAACTAGAAGTTTAAAAACATGCAATTTAAACATTGTTCTCAAATGCTTGGGTATCTGAAACTTGATCAGAGATCTGAAATCTCGATCAAATATATTCTAGCAGCCTGGGAAATCATAGTTGACTTCTCAGTGAACAATGCTGCCAACCAGCTGAGACTTGAGCTGGGCCATGCATTTTTTCCTACAGTTCATTTCTGTCAAGTTGATAATAAAAACTGTTAGGATAGGAAACTCAGCTTCCCAAGACACCACATGTATTTCTCTTTGCTGAAGCAAGTCTCTTATCAAAGAGGTTCCTAACCTGGCACTGTAAGTCAGAGATTTGTGGTCTTGAAACTTTACCTGCAACTCTGAGGTAGCCACAATTTCAAGCCAGTAGTAGCACAGTATCCCAACAATTGACATTTTCAGGATGATAATTCTAAAAAGAAGAAGTAACAGTAACTGCACCAACAGCTGGTCCATACCTGGAGGGATTGATGGCAGGATGACCATTGGTTACACTTTATTTCCTCCTCTTGGCACTGCAGAGTGCCAGGACTAACAGGAGCTCTCCGGGGAGCTCAGGTGTGGCATTGTTCTATTGTCCTGGCAGAAGGGGTGCTGGGCACGACAACCTTGGCACAACATCTGCTTAACAGGCCCCCACACCACCCAGACACAGCTTTGTATCCAAAAGAAGTCAGACAACTTCAGGCCAAAAGCAGTAAGAGGTGGCAGCGAGAAATACCTGGTAATAGTGACATATATGTGCTGTCCAGGACTCTGAAACTTCTCCAGGTGCCCAAGCCAGGAGAAGAAGAATGGGATCAAGGTGTTGAGGAGAGAAGCAATCACAGGTAGCACCAACATGGCAGCTTGGCTCTCTAGGTCATTTCTGTGCCCTTTAATAAACAGCTTAAAGAAGAAAAAAACCCATAATCAAACAAGCCAAGCTTAGAGCCTTAACCAAAATGCTGCCTCAAGGTGTGTCCACAGGGAAGCCCCCTGGCTGTTCTCAGGTTAGAGACTGTCATGTTTTATGGGCCCATGACCAGCAGCACAGTGACCCTCTCCCCTTCCCCTACATGGTGTGGGACCAAGGGTGGGAGCCCCAGCTCAAATGCAGCTCCTGGGAAGAAGGGACAGGTCTTGCTGGGGCTGCTTCTTGCTGTTTCTCCCCCGGTCACCAGATGCACTGTCCCTGAGCTGACCACGGGCCCAGGCAAGCAGCTGCTGCAGAGAGGAGGGAGATTTGCTCAGACCCCCGGGTGCCTCACTCTTGCCATGGTCCCCCGTGGGGCAGGCCTTGCAGAGCAGCTCTTTAGGTCCAGAGGAATTTCTGTGTGCACTGGCAGCAACAGCAGCTCTGCTTCCCGTAGTGCACAGAGCAGTGCTCGTGCTCAGTGTGAGACACCCACGGGGAAATGCAGACTCTGGCCTTTACCTCCATGTTCTTGATGGAGAAGAAGTAAACACCAGCACAAGCAGCTACTGCTGTTCCCAGGGAAGCAACCCAGGCAAGAAGGTGAACAGCAATACGATGGAATCTCTCCATCACAGAAAAATGCAGAACTTCTTTGTTTACTTCAATGAGGTCTTCCTGCAAAGAAACAATTCCTAATGAAGAAGTTCTTAGTCAATAGCATAAGGCAAAACTTGTTTCAAGGAACTACTTGGGAAACTGAATGAAAGATTATTGCTCTAGAAGATGAGCGGAGTAATGTCCTAGGAAAATTTACTGGGCAACTTTGTGTTGCTGTCCTAAAAGTCAAGTTTCAGAGATAAAATTTCCAGCCTGCCTTTTGTTTATAAAATGGTTAAATAGCAGGAAGGAAAAAAACCAGAAGAAATACTCTGTTTGGCAAATATTTAATAGTCACAGAGATCCATTCAATAGAACAGAAGCATACAAATATTTATATGTAGCTTAAAGAGAAAAGGAAAAGGAGTAGCTAAGCCATTGCCAGGAGCTCAGACTAAATGAAACTCAGGAAGCCAGGAAGATTTAAGTCTTCAGGCACAGGACCAGCACACTTGTGTCATTCTGCCAGAGACTTCTATGTGCACACACAAATTTGTATGCACAAGTAAGTCTCCAGCAGAATGACTCCTGCACGTTTGTTTTGTACTGCCTGTGGTTTGTACCTTTATCTGTCTGCTGAGATTCTTTTGTTTCAGCTTCACAGCTTTTTCATTAGTTATATTGAAGTCCCAAGTGCAGAACAGCTTGCTGGCATTCCCAGAGAATGCCTGAGGGTTAATGAAGTTCCTGTAGAAGGATTTTGCCATGCTGCAATGAAAATTAAACTGGTAAGATGTGTAACAGGGAAATTCATTAAGTCTGTGCAGATGGGCAAAGAGGGAGAATTGTCAGCTTTCCATCCCATCCTGAGGTTATTGGACCTATGTCAAAGCACATCACATAAGACAACGTGGAAAATTAACTTTAATGTAAGGAACTCTAGCAATTCCATCTCAAGATTGTTGCTGACAATCTTTACCTCTGGAAAGCCAGATCAATAAGAAACAATGTTAGGAACAACAGCTTACAAAAGGCCATCACAATATTCACTGCTTTGAACTGGGATTCTCTGTGTGTCCCTAACTATTTTGAAGTTATTTTTAATTTCTGTAATGAAGGATTGATTTCTGGACACTGTTTTTTGAGCAGAAATTTCTACTTAAACTCTAAACCTGTAAATAAGGACTTATGGAAAGATACTTAAGTAATTATTACTTCTAACTGTTGACAGGACGGGGTTTTTATTGTCTAGCTATTTTCCATTTAATGTAAGAGAAATAAGAATCCACAGTCAGTTTACCTGAACAACAAGATAAGCAAACAGATGACAAAATACATTCCAACAGTGAAAATATAGGCCAGCTGCATGTTGTAAGATGGACCATTCTCTACCTTCATGATTGTAGCATTGGTGTAAAAGCCATAGTAGAGCACTGTTTTTTGAAAATAACCCTGAAAAGACAAGGACATCATTCAGAATATTTGTTATCCTCTCCATGGTGGAAAGCATCATCATGTGAAGACCAATTAATGGAGGTGGGAACTGTCCTATTCCTAATCATGAAATCACAGGTGTGATTAAATTTAAATACTTACAGCTCCAGTGAGCAGCTCCAGGCCCGTGAATGAGAGGTTATTTGGTTCTGCTGCAAGAAACTGAGGAATTGTGATGAAACCAAAGTTTATGAGGAATGAGAAGAGGTTAAAATTTAGCAGCCACTTCAAGAAAAGAAAGTAGGAAAGAACACTTGTTCCAAAGTCAGCACCAATGATCTTCAGAGTCTTGTGCCAGAACCGCAGTAGGTGAAAATATTCTGAAAGGGTATTTCCAAATCTCCGAAATGACTGAAGGGAAAAAGAGGAGAGAGATGAATCTCGGCAAGCAAACAGGACTCAGTTTCACAAAATAAAGCCTCACATTTTAATGTTAGTTTCCTTTTGATGTTAGGAATGGATTTGCCCCACTCCATGCACCACAAACTGGTTAACTGGTGTTCCCAAGTGCTACTGCAATGCAAGTCATCATGAATGAACACTGCAGCAATTACCTGGATCTTTGGTAAGCAGCACGAAGCAAGGCACCAGATTCCTCTGGAGACAGTGCTAACAAAGCAGCTGCAGTGCTTTGCTCTGCTGTGACTGACAGAAGCTTCTGGCACTTACCACTGCTGCTCCCTGCAGACACTCTGTACAGCAGGAAGGTTGAGCACCACGGTGCCTTGATTTTTTTGTTATTTCTTTAAGAACTTTATTTCTGTGGAAGAGCAGGGCAGGGGTGACAAGCATTATAGTGTGAGTTGTAATTGAATGAAGAAGCCAAAGAAGATGCTGCAAATACAGTTTCACCCATGTGCACATGAACAGAATTAGTGCAACACAGAGATGTTCTTACTGGTTCATTTTATATCAGCTGATACCATGGCTCCTGTCACTGCTGTGACAGCATGTTCTAACCCCTCCACTAACTCACACTGGCAGCAGAAATTAAATATATTCTGTGAGGAGACAGAACGATGGTTGAGACCATGTGGTCTCTTCTCCATTTTCAATGACCAACATCCAAGTTTCCTTTGAAAATAAATGTCAGGTCATAATTTATAATCAAATCTCAGGACCCTGATACTCTGTTTTATACTACCCTGAGAGACTCTTCTTATCTCAATCTTTAAATTATTTTCTCTTGCAAGACATTAACTTTTTAAAAGTGCATTAAAAAGTACTTTGTCATAAAGTGACAAATCAGAGCTCAGCAGATGGCCAACACCCATAATTGATAGATTATAGATAGATGCTGCTAGAAGTAAATGTTTATAAAACTAAACAGATACACTTTTTTTTTTTTACCTGATCTGTCTCTTGTTTCTCATGGTCTCTGGCAGCTTCTGGATTGCTTTAATCCTTTCATTGGTGGACATACTTGCAAGACTTCCAACTAAATCTTCCTCTACATCAAACCCATGCAGGAAACAAAATTTGGGGATAAGAATACAGTTATTTTTATACACAACCTGAAATGAATATAACAACATCCCCCATTTACACTGCTACCAAGGTGTGCAAGCTCTGAGACTTAATAATATTGCCCAGAATATCTTCATTTCCCTCAGAACTCTAAATCAGATGCAAGTAAGTAGTACAATAATGTTCACAGACAGAGCTGCAATATAAAGGGAAATAAAATACTGAGACAACTCCAAGATTCTGGTCTGTTGCTTGATCACTGTTTGATAGTTACACTTCTATGATGCTCCATAATGACTTGAAAACTAAAATTTTGCTTCATTTTTTCTGTAATGTTAGTTGATGTTAGTGCCCATACTTAGCACTACCTATGCCATAGACACACCTGTAGGACCTGACAATAAGGCTGCTTTTGCATAGCTGGAATTTGATGCAAATTCCAGACACAGTGGCTGAAAGCAATCCATTAGCTGGTCAAACAAATTCTGATAAAGAGCTTAGCATTTCTTTCTACAATTGAACACATTCATACTGCACTGCACTTCATTTATCGTGGGATTTAAGTGTGTTAGGAGAGTATAAAAAACTGATCACTAGTGTAACACAAACCCAAGTTGTGCCCATAACCACAGAAGGGCTGTACATGCAATTCTGGTGAGAAACTAAGAGCTGTATCAACCACACCATGCTTGTACAAGCCACTGTAAAATACTGCACCGTTCATCTAACCCCTACCTTCTCTGCACACGGGGTGTGTTTCAAACATGCTGCAAGAATATCTAACCCCTACCTTCACTGCACACGGGGTCTGTTTCAAACGTGCTGCAAGAATATCCAACCCCTACCTTCACTGCACACGGGGTCTGTTTCAAACGTGCTGCAAGAAGTGGTGAAGATCTCATCGGGTGGCCTTCGGCTGCGTCTCCGAGTGAAGCTGTCTGAACAACATGCATTCTTTAGGAACCCAGAGAGTCCTGACAATTGGACTTAAGAAATTCGAATTTCACTTCCACAGGAACAAGTTAAAAGTCTACCCTTCAATCTCACTACCTTCATGCAAACACACTCCCCCACTCACTTCTTTCCTGGTCATGTTTCACAACTGCGTGCACTTTTTCAGATAAATGCTGGAAAAGAGGAGCTGAGCCCAGTCTTCAGCTGTCATGGAGAACTGCCATCTAACCCATTCATAAATGCACACACTCACTATTTAAGAATTTTTCCTAGAAGATGAGGCCTTTCTTCAAAAATCCTTCCACTGCCTTCAGGGGGATCATTTTAGACTCCCACTCCATCATGCTGAGTAAGTTATATGTGCCAAACTTCCATTTCCCTGGGGCCAAAATGCAGCTTCTCTCTCCATCTCCTTTCATCCACTTTTTCAAACACAGGTGACTATACTCCCTAAAAGCATCTGCCTTCCAGCCATGACACAGACAAGTTTAGCCACAGCCTTCCCTGCCTGGCCTTCCCAGTAAGCTAAAGGCAAGTCCCAGTGTCACGTCCCAGTGTGGAGCTCAGCTCTCTGGTGTGGAAGGACCCTATTGATGAACTCCTTCTATTATGTGAAGATATTCATACCTGAACAAGAAGGCTTTAAAATATTTATTGGTATTATTTTAGGGAGGACGAGACTAACATGCAGAATTGGGATGCACCACAGTCCTTACCTTCTGAGCCACTGGAAACTCTGTGGGTATAGGGATAATCCAGCAGATGGAAGGTAGAATATGGGCTGTACGTCAGTTCTGGCTCGGGCTCAAAGGAAAGATTGTCTGTTGAAGGGAATCAGAGTTACATGAAGTTGCAAACTGCTACGGACTATTTACAGACACAGAATACCAACCCTATGACAAAATACAGATCTACTGCCAACACAGCAACCTATTCCCATAACAAAACTCCCATATTCCACTCCAAAGTACATCCTAGTACTCAACAACTGACTCAGTCCATACAAGACAATTAGGTATTGATATGGTAATACAACAGACAGCCTGTGGATTTGCTAATAAAACACCTGAACTGCTTAAAAAAAAGCTAAAAATAAATACAGAGTGGAGCTTTGCAGAGCTGCAGGAGTCCCTCGGGACAGAGCAAACTGTTACTCGTCCCGGTGATTCTCGCAGCTGCTCCATGAGGAGCTGCGTACCTGTGAAGTGTCCGTAAGGAGCTGTGCCTGGCGAGTCCCGGCCGCTGCCAGAGCCAGCTCCCGGCGAGGCCATCGGGGTGGCCCCGGGGCAGCTCTGCCCCCTCCCCGCCTGCTCCCCGCAGGAGCCGTGCAGGGAGGGAGAGAACGGGGTCCTCTGAGAACTCCCCCTGTGCGAGCAAGAAGAAAGAAAACCCTGACTGTCATAAAAACCCTAAGGTATCCTTAATAATTTGCACCTATTATCATCGAATTTGAGTATGGTATAAAACAAACTCTGATACTGAGAGGTATTTTGTATTTAGAACTTCAACATCATATTTCTGGTTTGATCATCAAATGAATTAGAAACTTTTCTCCACCTGAAGTTAGCTTAGAATCTAACTAAACAGGAATACCTGCTTGGAAAACAAAGATATCCAAGGTTACGGTGCATTGTGAAAAATACTGGAACTAAAAAATATCTGCAACATTATGCCATAAATACATTTAACTGAAATTCATCCAACATGTAAAAAATAAACACACCATTTCCCTTGAATGCCGCCTTCCTGGTAACAGCTTTAAAAATTTGTCTGAGGATGAAAGAATAAAGGAGGGACTAAAATAAATCCACAAATTGAAACTCCAGAGAAGTTTCTTCTGCATATAAATAATTTTATTTCTTAAGGCACAGTCACACAGCAAAATTAAATAAACTCACCTTCTATCAATTTCCAATGTCTCTGAGAAGTGGTAGTCTGGATTTTCAAAGGCTTCATTGTAATGATAATACATGACAATTCCTTGGTTTGAAGGATGAAATCTTCCTTATTTTTGTGTCTACTGCTTCACTAATACGTTAATGGGAAGACTGATTAGAGACCTGATTACAAAATAGATGCAGGTACATAAAAATTAAAAGGAAGGAACTCCATTTTAGCAACTTGGAAGATTCTGCTATTCTACTAAAAAATAACACAAAACAATATAAATCAGCAGTGGTTGCAGCTTCATACCATTTACTATCAGGAAATTGGGGTCCATCAGAAGTTGCAGATAAAACAGGAACTAATACTTCTCCATAGTAAGGTCTCTCCAAGCCTAAGGAACTGCACTGAAGTTTTCCCAACACTAATGAGGCCAGGCTTTAGAAGCATGTCAAAACATTAAGAAAAAAAATAAAGTTCTCCCTCTCCTCCTTAAACAAGAAAAGCCAAATACACAAATTTTCTCCAAAAAATTCACTATATTTCCAAAATCAAAGAGGAGGTGAAGCCTGCCCTGTTTCTTGCTAGCAGTGCATATCTAAGCTTTAATTGAGAACGAGGGACCTGTGGGACCCTGACTTTGTACAGAGCTCACAATATCTAGAGACTCATTCTTAATGAGGGCTCTTCTAATGATTTAATGCCTCGATGCTTTAAATAGGTCTGGTTTTAGATTTCTCACAGAGTGCTCCATATTAATCTTAAACAAGCCAGACTTGGTCAGAATTTATTGAATGGGAGCCCTCATGAGTCAGTAAAAAGGGACGTTACATTAGAAAAACAGAATCCAAATTAAACAGGCAGTTCTTGCAATTAATCAAAAATCATACTCAAAATAAAAAAGGAAATTATTTTTAGCATTCGTTCTTAAAGGCACCATGCAAGTTTCCTAAGCTGGCAAGCCATTCCACAGCAGGGAAGGAAAAAATAAACGATAAAGGGCACATCTGGCAAAATCCATCGGACCCTATTTTTATTTTGGCTCCATTCCTAGAAAAGCAGAGCTGAATCTCATTTAACAGTAGACTCTCAACAAAATTCTTCATTTGCAGTGGATTATATTTGTGATTTTTACTGCAGCAAAGGAAGTATTACATCGACCATCCGTATCAACCAACTTGCTGACATCAACCAAGGAGAAGAAACAGATCAGCCTGGCTGGAAAACACATCCAGAGCTTCTTTCTCGTGCTCATTTGAAAGACCTCTAGGCTTATCCATAAAGGTTTCCTCAGAAACTCAAAAACTCCTAAGATAGATTCTCTGTTGGCTCTGTCATTATCCATGTTATTTTCTTTGAGTCTTACGATGCACTGCATGCCAGGATCACTGTGAAAATCCACAGGGACATTTACAGTCAAACACTGAACCCAGCACCTGAAACCACTCTGGTTTTTCTCCACTCACTAAGTTTTAAGGACTTGAAATAAATTCTCCACGTATGCTGAGGCAAATTCAAATCTGGCAGTTTTATACATTTCTGACCAGCCATAGCTCACTGAAAAGAGCCCAAAGCAGGTAATACTCAAACTAAACCATCTCTTTCCTCTTTTTAACGTATGATGGAATACAGTAAACCATAGCTCCAGGAAAAGGTATGACATTTAGATTTAGTTTTCCCTTTTTAAAAATTATTTAGAAGGAAAGAAAAAATAGCTGGAGGACAGAGTCATTTGTGAAAGACAGAAAACAGGATCTTGACAAATCTTCCCTTTGCAGAACAGTGCTCATTTGGTGATTACGTGTTTGGATTTCAGCAAGCAACTAATCTTGCTGAAACAAACAAATCCTATGCACCTCCTCTGGAGTACAGAAGGGCTTCAGATCAGTGGGTTTAATGATCACTGATATGTAAATAAGTTAGAAGGTCTGTGGAGAGTGGATGCTTTCTGCTTAAATCATTCAACCCTGTAATGATACAGACCAGGAAACTAACCAAGCAGTGCAGACTCATACTTCTGGATCATATCCCAGAAAAATAACTGCCTTCACGTCACAGACCAACAGCCTTGACAAAATATTCCAGGTTCATTTCTTCCCTTCCTGTGCAGGTAATGTTCTGCTATAGACACTAATCCTCATGTAGAACATAATAAACCAAACATGAATGTCTTGCCAAAAGAGCACTTTGTCCTGGCATCAAGCTTCAGGGAAGCCACTTAGACCTTCAAGCTCCTTACCTGTAATCCCTCAGCAAAAAGGATTTCAGAAAGTGAATCCTATTTACACACATCTTGAAGTGGAATAAAAACAGTGAATTCCAGAACTACATCACAGATAACTTAATAATGTTGAACGAAGGGAACAGAACTCCTGGAAGAAGTGATTCAGAAGACTGAATGTGCTCTACTTCCATAAAGATAGTTTAGTTTTGTAGGGTATGACTAGATAGGGCTTCAGCATTACCAAAGTTCTATTCATGAATCCCTGTCCTGTTTAACGTGTTCCACACATCTTCAAGATGAAAAAAATCAGACTGATTTCTAGAAGCCAAAAGTGAGTTTGAGAGACAGAGTTTTACTTTCTGCATCAGCAGCTGGATTCCAGCAGTGATCACTACTCTTCCACTGTCTCACTCCCAACAGTTTCAGCACTTTTGCCAACCAGGAAGGCCTCTCAGAAAATCTAAAGGGCCTGTGAATTGACCCTAATCAAACACTACACTGGAGAAAACCTCATCTCTGATGTATTAGCAATGGAACCAGCATGAATCATACACGGAAGCAAAAGCCACTTATCTTTACTGCATCTTGCCAAAGTACCCAACCAGCACTGACAAAGGCACCTCTTACAGGCCTCCATTGTGTTTTTATTGATGTCAGCGTGGTCAATTACAGGAACCAACACCAACTCTGCTATTTTAGACCTTGAATTCAATATGAACAATCTAAATTTTGCCTCTGCTGCAAGTGATCTTCCCAGTGACAGATGACGCGCAGCAGGACTAAAGACTCATTTGCTCACTATTGCATAGGGAGAGAGAAACAAATTGGGAAGGGAGAGCGACAGCACGCCCCTTACAGTCACATGCTGCTGTCTCTCCCAAGAGATTGTTGGATCTTGAGCCCAAATGGATTTATTTCCTAGTCCTATAGTGCAATGGCACCTTCCAGAATGCAGATTGCACCCTCCCTGTACCTCAGCTGTTCCTGGTAGGAGTGGGGTCCAGGGAGCAGCCAGGCAGAAGGAGGCAGGAAAGTGTCTGTTGCCTCCAGCTGCTCTTCAGCATCCTGAGCTCTGCTCCTTATTTAGCCTTTATCCATTTTTTTTACACTTACTCACTTTTTTGCCTTATCCCTTCCATTTAACATTCCTCTTGTAATTGCCCCACAATATAGTAAGCCTACAGTATTTTCACGGTGTTCACTTTGTTTGCAAGTTAAATCCTTTGTATCACCTGTAGTTGCTTAGATAATGTTTTTGAAGGAGTGCCTGCTACTTTTTGTTTGCAGTGTCTCAAGCCGGGTTCTACTTCTTCACTTGAGTTCAGAAACCTTTATTATTAAACATGCCCCAGAAACATCTAAAAAAAGTTACAATATATAGTTAAATTTTAGTGTCCAGTAAAGTGTTATAAAGAGGAGGCATCTCAGTTTTTGCTTAAAGGGAGTGGGGGAAAGTTCAGATATTTCATTAATTCTGTGAAATTCACAGTACTCTCCCTAATCTACCACACACATCCCTGCTTCTCCACCCAAAAGGCCCCACAGATCCAATTCCAATGGACTGAAGCACGTATGACAATGATTTTGAATGATCTAATCCTTTCCCTGGGGGCTCCTTTGTGAGATCTCCTCTGTGTTTGCTGCTTTGTTGCTTTTATTCTCCTAACTCTGACCACAAGTGCAAATTTAATTCATAGGGAAAATCATAAGCACTGAGATATATATATATAACTACTAAGATCAGAAAGAGGGAACTGGAGAGCAAGAACAGTATACCTGGCAGAGAGAGGCAAGGTTAGCAAGAATAAGAAACAGAATTCTGCATTACTTCTTTAACCCTTGAAAAACATCACCTAGCTCGTAGTCTGACCATTATGGGGAAAAAAGGGCTGAAGCAAGAATCATTTCATACCAGTGTAAGTCACTCTTGTGACTAAATTTCCAAACTGCAGACTGTCACGTTCTCTGCATTTAGCAGGACGAAATCTTGCTTTGCAAAACGAGTTTTTTAAGTCTGTTAACCAACATTACCAGCTACTTGTATTTGAAGGAAATAACTGCTTACAAAAAGAAGAAGGAAGTTAGTTTTGAGTACCTGGTTAGAATTAATTTTCTGCTTTCAGTGAAAAGGCAGCCCACAACACCAGGTCTGTTAGAAGATACTGCTTAATAGAACAGTTCTGATATTTTGCCTTAAAAGAAAGCTCTGTTTATTCTGCACATGCAATGGATACCTCTCCACTTGCAACCTGCAAATTGTACTTTAATGAGCAGTATCAGTTACAGGAGTCTCATTCACCAGTTCAAGTGGAAAAGCTTATGAAGACTACACGTATTATTTTGGATAATAAACGGGAGTTTACATACACTGAAGGACCTTGGACTGAAAAAGGGCATTGTTCAGTTTGTAATTTCTGGCTTAACTTCCTATTAAGGATGTTGTTGTCTTGTTACTATTTGCACAAGCAGCATTTAACAGGACCCTGAGGGAAAAGAAAAAGTTTATTTGTCAGAATATTGTGAATACCAAGAAACTAGAACATGGCTAGGGGGAACCAGTCAAATGAAGAGAACCAGTTTTGTCACAGGTTTCTCCCAGCTCTTCAAAATCCTTATATTGTTTTCAAATTGTTTGACAAATAATTTCACATGAACTGAATCCTTTTTTTTTTTTTTCCCCAAACAAAACACAACTCCATTAAAATCCAATGTGCATATTCGTATGCTGAGGGTCTGTTCTACAATGAACGTACACAACCTACAGACTATACAATTCACAATAAGAGAGTTTTTCACCAAAACGTGAAGGGGGACACCAGTGTAAAGTTCTAGTTCCTGTTATACCTGCCCATACAGCCATACAACACCACCTCAGCACTTTAGCACTTTCTAGGGTAAAAGTCTTTCTGACAAACTTACTTTGAGGGAAAAACCACCAACCAAACAAAAACCCACCATGAGACTAAACCTAAAACTAAACAGAAAAACCTCAGAAAAATCAGCGATCAATTGCTGTGGGTGGAGAACTGACGTATCAGCCCAGAGGAGGTGCCGTTCCTCAGCAGCGGCAGCCTGCTGTTACCCTTGTTTTCACCAGGGCTGTGTCCCACGGGCAGGGACCGACGCACCCACAGCCGAGCTGTCACACCTCGAGCCCGGCTCTGGAGCCAGGCGGCTGCTCTTCCCGCGCACAGCGGGGCCAGGCAGGGCTGGCAGGGGAGGCAGCGGTGACACCCGGGCAGCGGCAGCAGGAACCACAGCTCCCGGGCAGCGCCACTGCTGGCTTGCAGGTTTCCTTTACTAACAGAGCATTACTAATGACAGCGACTTAGCAGTAAAATCCAGGACACGAAGATTGGGCTTTTAGATGTACATTAAGTATTCTGTATAGAAACGTTTCAGCCTTTGTAGGTTAAATAGTAAGTCTGTGTGTTTTGAGGGAGTGACAGAGTAAAGGACCATAAGGAACTCGAATACGAGATTTCCCCCACCTATTTAATACAAATTCCCGTTACCTATTGTAACACAAAACCTCACAGCCCGCTCCTTGGACAATACAGTGCCACATCCCTTCGCTAGCTACCAGCCACCGACATGCAACCTACACCAAAGCGAAATGTCACCCTCTAGGCTGTGACCCCAGCCAGGTTGGTGCCACACCTCAGCGTGAAGAGTGACACACTGGCTAAATACCTCAGGGAAGCGTGGCTGGTAATCTCCCACGGGACCAGCCCTCCAGCCGAAGGCAGGGGAAGCTCGGATGTGGCTGGCGGGGCGATAAGGCTGAGAGGTGCCGTCCGTGCAGCAGGGCTGACTCCGCGCTCTGGGCACCGCGCTGGGGGCTTATTCCCCTCTCAGAGAGCAGAAACCGAGCACATCCCCGGCATGCCCGCAACCCGACCCTTACGGTTCCATCATTCCAAGCCTGCAGCAGCCGTTTGTAAGCGGCAGCCACCTGTCGGGGCTGCGGTGGCTCCTCCCGCTCCGGGGCGCGGAGAAGGCGCCCTCCAGC
>VZRO01001505.1:67719-82065 GCA_013397915.1 Daphoenositta chrysoptera | reverse complement strand
TTTTTTGATGACTTTTTCCTAAGCACAACCCAGGTGCGCTGGAAGGCTGAAGCAGAACTGGGTTTGGCTGTATCTGTTTCACCCCGTGGCATGTGATTCTGACGAGAAAGTGCCCGAGTGCTCTTGGCTGGCACGAGGGAGTCGCTGACTGGGGGCAGAAGTAGGTTGAATTGGAAGAAATTAGTCAAAATTGGGAATTACCTGAGGCAAACAAACGCGTTTCTCACTGTTTTCCGTGTTGGGTTTTTGTTACTTTTTTTTTTTTCTCAGGGTTTTGTGCTTTCAAGGCTCACTGTGAGTTATCTGCATGAACACCCCCCCTCCCCGCTGCTATGCGAGTGCTGCTGCTCTTGAGTCTGCTCGGCTGCTCTTACAAAATACAGCGCGCTCTCTCTGCTGTGGCTCAGTACAGTTCATAGGAAGCTTCCCAGGACCTTTGCTTCTTTTTATCTTCTCCCCCCGCCCCATTCCTTTTTAAATGACTCTTTCCTGTGTGCTGTTCCTGCCTCGCTGGTGGTGACCCCCCGGAGGGAGGGATTGCAGAGACCTTGCTTTGCCCCGCCTGAATTTCTGTGCTTGTCTCATGTCTCACTGCTGGGCTGAAAGCTGCTTTGGGGACAGAGGATACAGGATGTGGTTTTATACTGCCAGAGAACAGCTGTACCTTTAAATCAGGTACATTCTAGTTCTAGTTATGAATCAGGAGAGGGGTGGAATGTCTTGTACTCCAGAGAGACAAAGAATTACTCTATTGCAAGAGCACTGGGAAACAGCCTGACCCTGGAGTTTAACCCCATAGCCTGCATACAAGGAACAAGCCTGCATACAGAAGATCCAGGTCACAGTAAAGGAAAGGGCTCGATACCTTGAATTTTTATTTGAAGATGGGTATCTAAAGTTCAGTCCTTCAAGAAAAAGGAACTGGAGGGAGGCGTGGAGTTGCAATGTCCCAGGCTTGTTTACACATGTTACACAGAGATTCTGGTGGGGCTTCTTGGCACTTCTACAGATCGGTGATCTGCATTTGTGCAGCAGCTGCCAGCACAAAGTGCTTGGCATAAACGTCCTGAGAGCTGAACACTCAACTTCTGTAACTCAGAAGAATATGCAGCCCACGCTTCTATTTAAAATGCAAACTGAGCATGGGCCAGACAGTTCTGCAGAATGCAGCCTGTAGTTTCCACAGAATGAAATCTCTTGAGAAGAGCTGTTTGCTCTTAAAGCTGAGGTAATCTGCTGCCTGTTTGATTGTTTGTATAAGTTGAATTTGGCTTCCTGCCAAAATGCGATTTTACCTTCAGCTGAGAAGGATGAGGAAACAGGCAAAAGAGAGCACACATGGCCGTGCATCACTGGGGCACATGGGTAGGGCTGAGTACAGAGTCTTTTAAAACTGAAACCTTGGTACCCAGGCACTGTGTCCTCGTGGGTACTTACTTAACTGCTGCCCTTCTTCAGTGGCGTCAGAGGCTGGAACAGAATTTGCTGCATACCAGTCCATTTTCAAGCTGTGTTTCTGGGAAGTTTTGTCTAGTTTTAAGGTTTCTTAAAAGAAACAACAAAATGCAAACTCTGAGCCACTCAGAATTCTCCTTGATACTGTTGCTAACCAGACAGCAATTTTTAAAATGCAAATGTGTTCATATAGTATGAAAATCGGTAAGTAGTTAAAAATTACAGACAGGGGCACATTGTCAGTGTTTGTTTGCAGCTTGTTATTAGAACAGTGCATCCCCAGAGGTGTTGGCAAAAAATACTTTCTCAACTTCATTGAATTGGCACTCTCCAGCAAATTTTTAAAAAACTATTGTTATCAATTGGATGTTGGTTTTTTTTTTTTTTTCCTCCAAGAGGGATGAGTGTTTTTCATGAGAGAGCTTGCCCTATTTGAATTAAGTTGATGTTGCCATTACCTGTAGGACCAGATGGGGAGAACTTGTGTGTGTAGCTATCCCCCTGAAGGCTGCAGGCAGGCTCCATCCTGCTCAGCCCTGTTACGTGGAGTGAAAAATTATTTCTTGTGCTCAGTAACTATATTTCTGGATTCTTAGGGGTTCTCAGCAGGCTGAAACACAACGTTTATCTAGATGGAAGAAGTGGAGAAGAACTAGCAGCAAATCATTGAAAAAAGCACTCAGTGAAGTCAAGGGCTTGTCATCTTACCTGGTGCTTTGGCGACATGATATTCACAGCATACAAGGTATTTCTTGTCTGATGTCCATTTCTCCTCTGTAAAGCTGCTTCTGTTATTGGCAGTTTTACCTGTGTGAGCATAGTTTCAGATATAACTACATGTGCTTAAGAAGTTACTTTCTTCGCTTATTATTGCTGAATGTAAAATCCATTACATGGTAGAAGAAAATATATTGGAAAAAATTATTAAAATGTCCAACTTGCGTTTCAGTTATATTGCTAAAAGTCTGTAGTACTTAAAACTAGCTTTAACAATGTTTCTTCAGTTCAGTGTAACTGAAATGATAATCTGCTCTGTCTGTATTTTCAATGGTTTTATCACCTTAATTATTGGCATATGTTTCTTTTATTCCCAGGGAAATTTGGTACTGGCATCCAGTCCTACTTCTCCTTCCTGCGTTTTCTGGTCCTACTGAACTTTATAATTTTTATCCTCATGTTCAGTTTTGTTACTCTTCCCACCATCATTTCTAAATATGGAATATTCAACAGTACCATTGCTTACATCTCTCCAAAGGACATAGGTAAACGTCTCTATGTACAGCTGTTGTAGGCTTCCCCCTTTCCGTCAGCTCCTTCCCCACCTCCCAGAAGAAAGGAATGCCTTTGTATAAGAATGTGGCATGTTTGAATTAATGTGATCTTGCAGTTCAGTGGGCATTACCATTTGAGTGACTTTTCATGTTTTTCTTTTGACAGAGGATAGCTGCAGAATTTATGAACCTAGTGGTAATAAGGGACTTATTTACTTCTATACTTACATCAAAGATTTGTGTAGTGGCACTGTAAGTAATTAAATTTTTTTTTTTAAATTTAGTTTCTGTGTCTCACATAGCATTTAAAATGTAAAAAATATTTACTTGTGGAATGAAGCTTAGATAATTCTGAAGAATGGTAAGGCACAAGCACCACTGGGGTACGTTATCTCTGAGAATGGCTGTTTTCAAACTGACTTTTACTGAACGGCCACGAGGCCACGTGCTGCAGCCTGTGCCTCTCCTCCCCAGCTGCTAGCCCTTATTATCCCGGAGCACACTGTCTATTGTGCTCTCTGTGTAGGGTCCCAGTGTCTGTGTCCCAGAGCTCTTTGACTGGAGAGGGGAGGGATTTTAGGCACACAGTGCCCGCTTTACAGTTTGGTAGAGGCAATGGCAGTATTTAGAAGCTACAGACTGTTGTAGCTTGCTGGGGGCCCTAATTTTAAATGTACAAAATGATTGCTTAACGCCAGGTTGGATTTAATGGGGCAGTTGTTGCTGCTGTTACAAATTCTATTTCAACTTCATTTTCACAGGGCTTCCTTGAAATGACAAGTTTGTTTTATGGCTATTACACAGTAGATGCTGTATGGATCAGTATCATGAGGTACAACTTGCCCCTCGCATACCTGCTGGCTACATTTGCCTACCTTGCCTTAAGTTTCCTCTGGATAATAAAGAGGTAAAGGTGTTGTTTATTTACTGTTACCTGTTGCACAGTTTACATTGTATTCCTGCTTGAAGGGAACATACTGTGTTCTGGAGCTGTTTTATGTGGAAATGGGGAATCTTTTGCCTGAGGATGCGGTGCTACAGTAGCCTTTGGTGTGCTTGTGAAAAAGAAAACAATTTGAAGTATCAGTTTTTCATATGTATGCATACCTATAAGTAAAAGCCCCTCAACTATACAGAATTTGTTGGAGGATTTTCTTCTGGGGTATTTGGTTGAGTTTTATTTGTGCTATCTCAGTCTCCCTTGCTGAGTCTGGGTGAGGTGAGAAGGTGTGACTGTGGTGAATAATCAGGCAGGTGGGAATAACCTATATCAGTCAGGGTCAGCTGCTGCAGAATCTCACACTGAAGGTGTCCCAGAGACTCCCTGGTACAAAGCAAAGGTTGGCTGTTTGCTCACAGAGGGGGTTGTTTAGTCTTCGATCAGCTAGGTTGCTTGTGTGTGTTTTTTCCGGGCATAAAACACATCTTTTCATGACTTTTTCTCTAGGTCTGTGGAAGGCTTTATGCAGAACTTAGTGCATGATGCAGATCCATTTCAGAGTTACTGTAACAAAGTCTTTGCAGGCTGGGACTTCTGCATTACAGATCCAAATGCAGCCCGGCTGAAACATCGCAGCTTGCAATATGAGCTCCAGGTGAGTAACTTCCATTTTTTTGTGATTGTAGTTTCATACAGCTTAGATGGCTAAACAAAGAGAGGTGTGTAATTTTGCAGATAGAATAAGGTTAAGAAGGACTGCAGTAGCTTGTTTTGGGGGTGCAGCCCACATCCCCTTGCATGCCTTCCAGGTAGCTGGAGTCGTGTGCAATTTGAGAAGGGTTGGCACGGATGTTGCCGACCCTTCCCCCATGCACTGGGGACCGACGCCAGCCTGTTCGCCGCTTGTTTTATCTGCCTCTTCCTCACACTCCAGTCCTGCTTCCTGTGTTAGTTTCTGCATAGTCCAACAGGAAAAGCTGTCCCAGCTGCGGGCAAAACCCTGGAGGGATCAGTTTGAGTGTTCTGGGTTTTAAGTGTGCAGTGCAGTATGCAGCAGATTGGGGAGAAATAAAATTCAGATGGTGCTCTTTGTACTGTTTGAGAGCACTGTTGCAGTAAGAAAATATGGAAAGATTTTCATTAGGTGTCTTTGGCACACATGTATGTACAAAATGCTGATGCAGCTCTAGATTTCCCAAATCATAAAGCTCTGAAAGGTTCTTTTGGTAAAACAAGGACTTTCTTTTTGCTCTCTGTACACTGGAAGCAGAGATTTGTGTAGTGAAACAATTACCTTTGAGAAGATGCTTCCACTTCAAACCACAAAGTGGTAATTACAGATTTCATAAATTACAGTGAGTTGCTTTCTGCTCCAGTGAAGTTCACAGCCATCTTTTTTCATCATAGAATCAGAACCTCCTTCACTTACCACACTTTTGCCTCCAGAATGCACATCTTAGAAGAAAAATTTGCCCCTTAATATTACTGTTTGATGGACATAACTCCTCGGAAAATACCCTCCTATGGGTGTTATGTGGGTTTGCCCAGGTTAAATTCCTTCACAGGAGGTACTGTATTTTCATGTCAGTTAAGGTGAAATACACCAAGTTTACATGACAAGCTGCTCGAGACTGTACTTCCTTCTTTCCGTGCCATCCCCCAATTTTCCTTCACAAGGAGTTGAAGGAATTTTGAGCCATAGTGGTGAGGGCTGGTTGCTTACCTGCAGAAGCAATGAGATGAGTGAGCTGGTTTACCCATTTCAGAGTTTAGTATCAAGCTGAGATCAGTCTCTCTCAACAAACAGGCAAACTGTCTGTCCTCAAGGAAATGTGTTACTGATACAGTGGAGGTAAGAGGATTGAGGGACACCTGCAGGCTACAGAGCCCTCTGAGGCTGAGCACAGAGGAGCTTCCATTCCTGCATGGACCTGTTTTGTCAAAGAAAAGACACTCTCAGTCCTGTGTGCTTGGGCAGGCGCTGGAGTGACTCTCCTAGAACAGGCTACAGATCTGCAGGTCTCAGGGGTAAAAGACATG
Organism: Daphoenositta chrysoptera; assembly: GCA_013397915.1. Lineage (NCBI taxonomy): Eukaryota > Metazoa > Chordata > Aves > Passeriformes > Daphoenositta > Daphoenositta chrysoptera. The sequence continues at coordinate 76,359 of VZRO01001505.1, read as the reverse complement.
GTTTTAAGTGTTGTATGCTGCACCAGAAAACTGCATCTCTTTTTTCTTTTCTTTGTAGACGGATTTGCAGGAAGAAAAACTGAGGCAGAAAATAGCTGAGAGGACAACGAAAGAAAAGCTACGCATCTACTCTCTGAGAATATTTATAAATATAATTGTCATTGCCATTTTATTAGGATGTTTTTACTCTATTTATAGAGTAACTGTCTTCTCTCAAGAAAACTCCAATGTGAGTATCAGAAATGACACTAGGACAGATTCAGTCAAGGCTGATGATTACAGCAAGAGGAACTATTGTGAAAGAGTCAAGTATCTTAATATAGCACCTTTCAAGCAGGGATCTGAAAATGCTTTCTACAGACTTAAAATTTCTTTTAATAGATGAGAGCAGGAAGGATCAAGGACCACTTGCCAAAAAAACCTCCCCAGTAATGTCTCCCATTGCTGCAGAGGCTTCAGTGTTGAGTGCCTTGGAGCTGACCAGAAGAGCAGCCCTCACTACACTTGCCTTGTAACTGTGCTCACCTCACTGTATCTGCTGGGTCTGGGCAGTGAACTGGCTGGGAGAACTGACCTGGTTAAACTAAACCTCATCATGATCAGTTTCACGTGACAGTTCACTGTCAACTGCAAAAATGCACTGCAGGGGAGGGCAGGGTAAAGATTATGATCTGTCTTGTGGCTTGAAGTACCGCTGTGTGGGGAAACAGGAAGGCTTTGAACGCAGAGCAGTTTTCAGAAGCAAAGGTTCTTGCATCACTAGCAGAAAGAGTCAGGTGGGGTGGATTTCACCTCCAGCAGGACAAGCAGATGGAAAGAGTGGTTAGAAGCAGAAGAAAGCAGACAACAGTTGTGACAGCTTCACAAAAGTAACTGACTTCTCTGTAGAACCCATGGGTTCAATTAGTCCCATAGGAATGGGGACTTTTTCTCTCCCGTGTAAGTTGCTGATGTGATGGACTTATCTGTTCTCACAAGGAAAGTTGTGCTCATGGTGGACCTAACTCTGAACTTCTGTAAACTGCCAGGATTGCACAGACAGAAGCCGGAAATGGGTGCTAAATATGTTTATGTGTCAGAGGTATTGTTTGAGGGCAGAGAAGAGGACAGCACAACACTGAACAACTTGAAGAACAGCTTCACTTACTGTGGGCTTTATGTAGAAGGGTTGATATCTTGACCTTGTCTAAATGAGCAGTTGGAGGAGCTTGTCAGGATGGTAGGAAATCAGGGGAGCTGCTTGGCACCAGTGAGAATAAATTGAGAAGTGTCTGCACTTGGAGTAATTGTAAAACGTGGTAGCTTTGGTGCTGGTTAGCAACAGTCAGACAGAAGCCTTGGTGAGTTGAGCCTCTTTAAACAGAAGCTTTGAGGAAGCACAGAAATACTTGTAACTGGAGGTGGAAGGAGTACCTGGTGAAGGAAGCAGGAGAAAGCAAGGGTGTGTAGCAGCAAACTGCAGAGATAGCAGTGATCAGGCTTGTATAAAGAATAGAGATCTGTTTTCCATGGAATTTGCTTGTCTAGAGGTATTCAGAATCAGCCCTGGGTTTGCCAGTCATGTTACACGTTGGTTCTTATTGCCCAGTGCAAATGTAGGTGGAAGATGAAGACAGAGTAAAAGATGCTGCCTAAATCCTGGACAAGGGAGATGCGTGTGTCTGGAGACAGCACGGTCAGGAAGGTGTGTTCCTCTAAGCATGATGTTTCTCTCATCTCTTCTTGTGCAGGACGTTGACAATGCAAACTCCCAGGTGAATCTCTTTGTGCAGTATTTGCCTTCCATGGTGATCACACTGGCCAACTTCATCGGTCCTCTGATCTTCTTATTTCTGATCAGATTTGAAGACTATACACCAGCCTTTGAAATCAAGCTGACACTCATGAGGTAAAGATGTTTTCATTGTGGCCTTGGATGTTTCAACGACTTGTTCTTGGTAGGCTATATGTATTGTAACATTGAAACATCAAGAAGTTGGCGCTGGAAACCAAGGAGGCATTGTTTGGCATATGTTTAGTTGGAAACTTTAAACCTGGGAACAATCTGTTTTGATGGCAGTGCAGTGCACTCATCTCAGTGTCCAAGTTTTCTCTTGGTCCCATTTAGCTGTGTGGTCTGGACATCTTCAACCTGAATAGTCAGTAGAGGACTTGTGGCTGCAGAGCTGTGGCTTCACTGCTTTGCATGCAGCAGTTCACTGAATGAGCAAATGTGTGTGTACAGCAGTGACTGAAGTACAGCTTTGCTCAAGGCAGAAGTTAAAAGTTTTGGGGTAAAAGATTCTTCAGTGTAAGAGCTGGTGTTTGGCAGCTTAAGGCAGTAAAATCTGGGTTGAAGCACCTGAACTCTGCAGGTCCATGCTTTGTATTTCTGATTTGGCCTCAGAAGGCCTGAAGCTCCATGAAACAGAAATTCTGTACACAGAAATGTACCTGAGAATTGCAACCCATTGCAGCATCGAGATCTGCAACTGAAATGACTGATCAAGCAACAGTACTGAGAAAAGAAACAAGGGACTTTAGCCTGAAGCTGGGAAGGTGAAAAGCAATTTGCATTTTTTTCCCTACTAAGGAAAGAAATGTGTTTATTATCTAGCTGGCTGCTCTGTTAAAGCTCTGCATGATCCTTTTGTGTTTCAAGGCTTCCTTGGACTCCTGTGCAAGGTGAGCCAAGTGTTAACATGGCTGTTTTTTGGCACGTTTGGAATGAGGTTTTGCCTTTCTTCCAGGTGTGTCTTCGTGCGGTTGGCCAATATTGGCGTTCTCTTGTTCTCGCTGTGGAGTCAGATCTCCAACTGTGGCACTGACAAGTGTAAGCCCTGTGGATACAATTACAAACTCTACCCTGTAAGCAGATTTATCTTGCTCTTTACACATCTGAGCTTGTGAACAGAGATTTGTTTTCCATGAGAGTTGCTTGTCTAAAGGTGTTCAGTGTCAGCCCTGGGGCTGCTGTTCATGTTATACCTGGTGTTGATTCCCACTCAGTGCAAACCAGTACAGCTCTCACACATATATCCTTTGTTTGCCTAAAACTCTAACCAGAATTAGTCAGTGGCAGATGATCACTGAGCACAGGCCTTCTGTCCACCATGAGGATTGTCTGAGGTAGCTGTGTTTTGGAGACATTGTGCTACTGCCTTTTGCTGCAATAAGGCAAATGGCTTTTCCTTAAAAACCAACCAACAAACAAAAAAACCCCAAACACCAAAACCAAACAAAGCACACACAAGCCCCCCTCCCTGCCACCTCATAAAAAAAACCCCAAAATCAAAACCAAAAATATTGAAAAGCTTGGCACAGGAACGTTGAAACACTTGAATATTTTAGAAATTGAAGTTAATACCATTTAAACTTCATGATGTTAACTGAGACATTTGTTGCTTTAGTGATAGACAGTTTTTTCAACTTGTTTGTTTAGACTGCTAATCTTGTTTTTCCTGACTTGTTTTTATAGTGCTGGGAATCCGATGTTGGGCAAGAAATGTACAAACTGATGATATTTGATTTTTTTGTAATTCTTGCTGTGCCCCTGTTTGTGGACTTCCCCAGAAAGTACGTATCTCTGCTTTTTGAGCATATTTTTACAAATTATGTATGAAACACATTTTCTTTTTTCTGTTTTAAATTCCCAATGTTTCTAACCAGATTACTAGTTTTAAAATAAAGTATAAACATATTTCTGGTTGTTTGAGCACCTGTTTGCTATTCAGATAGCTGTATAGTTTTTGATATTTGAGAGCTTTTTTCTTCAGACATTTTCTGTTACGTTGTCTAATGCTTAAATGCTAAATTCTGTATATTCCAAGTGTGTTAGAATGCATCTTTACAACTTCAATTTAGGACTAACAATATTCTTTGGTTTCAGGTGGTTAGTTACTCATAGCTCTTGCAAGCTAATTCAGTGGTTTGGACAGCAGGAATTTGGAATTTCTGACAATGTCCTGGAAATCATTTATGGGCAGACTATTTGCTGGATTGGAACCTTCTTTTCACCACTTCTCCCTGCAATAGCAACCATAAAATACTTCATCATCTTTTATGTTAAAAAGGTAATGAAGGTGTGTGTTTGATAAAGGACTGAGTACATCTCTGTGGTTTTTGTAATGTAGGCATATAGATAGGCAGGTGATCTAAAACCAACAAAAAACCCTAAAACCAGCTGTGGATGGAATGAGCCAATGGTGTTCCATTTTCAATAAGGTTTTATGCTTTTAACAGAAGGTAGAATTTTGCTTTGAAATCAAGCAAAACCACCTTTCAATTACTACTTCTCAAACTTTGTCTTTTTCTTAAAGAAAAGCTTTTTATGTAACAAAGATAGTTTTTAACATTTTCCTGTAGTAATCTATTTATTAGCATTACAGCTTACAACTTGGACAAAAATTTGCAAAACTGCTAAAAATTTGGGAGCAAAATGGAAAATCCAAGCTGGGTTGGCTGTTCATGTGATTTCTGCCTATCAGAAATTTTGCTCAGTGACCACACAGCTCCTTCTGTGCATCCAGTTCTTGCCGATACTTTGGGTGTTGCAAGAGGGGATGTATCCAGTGAAGGTGTGGCAGAACAAAGCCAAGGCAGTGCCGTGGGTGATACCCCACCTGGCTGTGTCTGCCGACGGTGCAAGTGTGGGAGGTCCTCTGGATCTAATTCTTACACAAACTAGGAGACACTGACTTACACCAAAATGTGAGGCAAGCTTGTCTTAGCCCTTCTCAGCCCGTGCACATCAGAGGAGGTGGTTGTGGGGTAGCTGGTGGCACGTTTGAGAATGGAAAATGCACTTGGATGTGTATCTATGTCGATGTACTGGTAACACTTACCTTCCCTCTTCAGCTCGTTCTGATACACACACGAAAGCCTGCAGCTAGGCCCATCAGGGCATCTGGTTCCAACTTTTTCTTCCTGGCAGTGCTGTTGATTGGGCTCATCTTGGCTTTTATCCCTCTGGGAGTCAGCATAGTTAGAATGCATCTTATTTAAGTTCTGTGAAGTTGACACTTGTTCTAAGGTTGTCAGTTCTGTAAAAGCAGACACACAACTTTAGAATGATTAATGGCATAAAATACATAGGATATAATACATAAAATTATAGCTTAGTTCATATAAACAAAAATTACAGTTTTAAAGACAGAGGACGCTTTTACTGCATTGCCAAACTGGTGCTGGGCTTGTGCTGGATTATTTTATCTTTACATTTTGGTGAAATATCTTTCTGTTCTGTTTCTTTGACAGTATCCCCTCTTCCAAGGCATGTGGGCCGTTCAGGAATTTTAACACTTCATGGGAAGTTATTCCAGATACAATACTGGAGTTTCCAACAGTTTTGCAGCAGATCCTTTTTGGCATGGCATCAGAAGCCTTTGCAGTGCCTTTTTTTATGATCATTTGGTGAGTAGTGTGGAGACTTGATTCACTTGTGCAGCTTCATTTCCTTGCTTACTGAACTCATATCAAGCATCTATTAGACCAGATTTTTCATTTGCAGTCAAAAGCATCAAAACCCATATGAATCCTCAGCCCTCATGTCTTTGCCCATGTGTTTACACTCATCAGCTTTGTTCCATTTCCTCTTGCACATCCCATATTCAACAGTGTCCTTCTCAAAAATGTTAACTGTGGGTCCTCTGCAAATTAGTCCTGTAAGCCCTGTGACCACAATTCCTATCCACAAACCCTAGTCTGAAAAAAACAAATAAAACTCCCCAAACAGTCATTCTGTAAGATAAAATTCAATGTAGAATCATAGAATTTTTAAGGTTGAATGTCACCTGTAGAGACAATCTAAGTCTCCTATTAAAAATAAAGTCGAGTAGAGCAGGAACCATATCCAGTTGGATTTTGAGTATCTCCAAAGATATGGAGACTCCATAACCTCTCTGGGCAACCTGTTCCAGTGTTTGGTCAGTCTTCCAATAAAAAAGGGATTTTTTCTTAAGTTTAAATGGAGTTTTTTGCATTTAAGTTTAACTAAATGGTTTGCAAATTTTGGAGCCTTATTACCTGATGCTTTCTTAAAACTTCTATGCCTGAAAAACCATGTGGCTTATTTTGGATTCCACCCAGCCCTTCCTTTTGTAGCACATGTTTATGTGTTCTCCTGAACTGAACTTGTTTTTACGTACATAGGAAATCTCAAGTCCTCCCTCTTTGTTTGTTGTTTACAGCATCGTTATGTTCTATTTCATTGCCTTGGCTCGAGCACACAAACAAGTGGTTGAACAGCTGAGAGAACAACTGGTTTTGGTAAGATTTGACCCAAGGCTTTACTGACACGACAAAGAGAACTTGAGGGGTACAGAAACGAGGCATGCAGAGCAGTATTGGTTTTCATAATCTCCTGGATATTTGGTATTTGCTACAGGCAGTGAAGAATGTTTTACAAATTACCCAAGAAAAATAACTGAAGCATTGTGGTATTTCTCAGTGGAGTTCATTTTCTTGGGTACCAGCTGCAACTGCAACAAGGTCTGGTTGTATCAGGCAAGGCACATACAAGAGATATGCCCCTGAGGAGCTGTGTCTCTGTTTTTCATCTGTTGCCTTGCTTAAATCCACTCATCCCCATGGGGTTTTTCTGCCAAAGAAGAACCTGAATCTTGTGTTTCCTGTCCCCTCTACCATCTTGCACAACCTCCACTTCTGTTTCCTTCTCTGCCCTCACAAACAGGCACCCGACTCCCCACCCTTCCCTCCAGGCCTGTATTCCCACTGCACCTTTCCTGGCCTTGTTCTTGCGTGCAGGCCCAGCGCTGCTGGAGCAGCTGCTGGAAGTGGAACAAGTCACCACTAACCAGCCCTGTGGAGAAGGTGCCGCTGCAGAAATGCTGCTCTGTGGCCATCAAAAGCCACTGCCAGGTCTGGCAGCGTTTGTGTGCTGTGATCTGCCAAACTGCTGGAGTCAGGACTCGGCCTCTCTAGTGAGACTTCTCACTTCCTTGTGAAATAGCCCGTTTCTTGGCGTGTGCTTCTTTTAGATATGGCATTTCACAACCTGTGTGCAGAAAAACACTACTGGGGGAGATTTTTGAGGAGTGAGGAATTCAGGAACAAAAGCCTTCCTGCTTTTTGAAGGGTTCACAAACCAGCTGGGAATTCTGAAAATCCTTGTGTGCTTTTAATTTTTGTTTGTTCACTGCTGTCCGACTTCTTGGAAGCATGGTTTTAGATTCTGAGGTGTGTGAGATGTTTTTCCTTGGCTCAATGCAGAACTGTTAATGTGTGACCTGAGGTGAGAAAAATGAAGTCAGGACTATTGTAAACTTGAAATTGTTCAGGCAGTTGAGAGTGTGCTGGGGGAGTACAATGTGGTGAGTGCACCTGTTTCTAATAAAGAAATGAGCTGTTGTAGATGATTTGTATCAACACTGTTCATGTGGAGCATACTTGTTGTTCTGTCTTTCCAGGAGAGTCGTGACAAGGCGTTCCTAATCAGAAAGATAACAGAAGCTCAGAGGTAGCCTTGAAAACCACGCAAGCCAGAAGAACTTGACTTCCTGAAACTCCCAGAGCCACAAGATAACAGCAGAAGCATTTGCAGCTTCTAAAAACTGAGCAGGAGACTGGCACCGTGATCTGTGTAATGGGTGCTTGTAGTCTGAGTCTCTCTAGGTTAAGCTAGTGGGACTTAAGGTTTCCAAAACTTGGAAATTCAGCTAATTTATACCGTGTTAGGGCTGTTCAAAAAAGGACACTTAACCGCTGATACAGCTTCAGGGTTGCTGGGATTTGTTAAGTCCCTATTTTTTTCAGGGAGTTTGGGTAAAATATGATCAGAACTGAAACTCTATTGTACTGTTTTTACAAATTATGCTATAAGAATCACAAGAGAGGGGAAAGGTGTGGTTTTACATGTTTTCAATGCCTTTTATTTGCTTTGGTTTTAAAAAAGAAGTATGTATGGAAGTATTTTGAAATAGCGCATAGGAAAAGAAAATATGGCATCGGTTTGAAATCAGTTTTCTTAATATTTTTAGAGGTGAGGGTTTGCTATTTATTCTGCTCTGAAGCAGCAGCAGCAGTTGAACACTGGATAACTGGTCACAAAACGGTTCAGAGCACATAAGCTGGTAAAAGAGCTCTGAATAAACACTCGGGGTAGGAAGAAGCCAACAGCCACGGCAGGTACAGCACTGCTGGGGCATCAGTCTTGCTGCTGTGGAGTGGCCTTTTATTTTATTAATGTTTTAAGGCATTATTATTTGTGTTTTATTCTTGTACGAACGTCTTCACTACTGTTCTCTGTGTTCTAAAATGTGAATATTTGAGAGTTAAATTATTGGTTGGCAATACTGTGTGTCAGTACCCCTTAATTTCACATTTCCTCTCTCTTAGTTGAACTGCTGGGGCCGTGTGTCTCCGAGAACCGTGTGTCCCTCTAGGCTACCAACCCATTCCTTTATTTAAAGATTTTGGTTAAGGATTTTCTGTACAGAACTGCGTTTATTGCATGAAATCTTAGTTAATGTGAGACACTATCCTTTCAATGTAATGTTTTGGAATGTCTTCTGCCCTCATTTTAAAGAAATGAGCATTCAATAAACGCTATTTTTTTTACGATACCGCCAGGCGTTGTTCGGTCGCTGTGGCTGTGGGGGGCGGCCGGGGCCCGCCTCCGCCCTCCCTCAGCGCTGCCGCCGC
>VZRO01001505.1:52511-66787 GCA_013397915.1 Daphoenositta chrysoptera | reverse complement strand
ATTATATTATAATTACATTATTATTATTATTATTATTATAGTATTGCCTCAGCTGTCACAGCATATGTGTCTTGAGCTATTGAGGTTCTTACTAGTTTTGTTGGAAATGTTTACCTCTTGTGGTTTTATGCTTCACTGTGATCTGGTTTTTTTTTATGCAGCAAATGTGGAATCAAGAAAAAGAACACCTGAAGAAGTTCAATGAGCTCATGGTTGCCTATAGAGTTCGACCTACTGTTTTATTGCCCTTCTGGAACGTAGCAGGTTTTGTTTTAGGTGAGTTCGTGTCATTGCTATTATTGTTGTTTTGTGAAGTCTTCAGTTGTGTTAAATTATCTGCATTGCTGCAGATTTCATTGTATTCCTGTGTCTGGTACCCAATCCCAGGGGCTGGAAGTGCTCTGCTTGGGAGGAGGGGTGCAATGGCTTGCACAGTGGCTGTGGAAGAGAGCATTTCAGAGCACTACAACAACCAGATCCGGACTCTGATAGAGGAGGATCCAGAGAAGTACAAAGAGCTATTGCAGGTATTTAACCACGACTTAAAAGTGGTTTAACAAATTAGTTGAATTATCCAATGTGATTTAGTCTTTTAAAAATGTGCTTTTAGAATTTACACTAGATCTTTTTGTTCTGTTACTTAGAATGCTGAAGTCATCAGAAACTATTAAAATAAAAGGATGCTTTTTCTTTCAGCAAATTGATCAAGCACCAAAATTAAAGCATACAATGGATTATCTTCAGCGTGCTTTCAGTAATGCAGTGTTTTCCTTTTGAGTGGGAGAATTGTGCTTCAAGTTTGGTTAATTTTAATTGAAAGGAAGGGTCTAGAGGGAAACAGAAGGAGGAAATATGGTTGCATAGCAGCTGTGTTGCCCTCCCCTGAAGGCACTCAAGTGCCTTCACAAGCTCCTTAACCCGTGGGACCCAGAGGTGCACACAGTGCTCAGGGTGAGCCCCCAGTGCCCCTTTCTCCAGCCCCCTGCCCCTGCTGTGTTTGGTGCACCCCAGGCTGGGGTTTGCCCTCCTGGCACTGCTGCCAGCCAGCACCCTGTGCATTTCTAGTCCTGGGTGCTGCTCAGAGTGTGTAAGGAGCTGATGTTTGTCCGCTCTGTGAGAAAACAAATTCCCAAGCATTTTAGGTATCACACTGGGACACATTCCTGTGGGGTGTTGGTGGGAGATTGAGCTGTTTCCACAGGCAGCACATGGAGCTGGTTCATTTCCAGCCTTGCTGGCTGCCGGTGTGTTCAGTTGTGCGAAGTGTAAAATGTAGCAAAATCTTGATTATTCCAGTGTATCCTATTGTTACAGAAATGGTATCTGAAGTAACCGGGATTGTGCTGAGGTGCACCAGGGAATACCCCCCCACCCCGAAGATAATGATACAGTGAAATAGGTAGAGATGGCACAAAAGAAAGAGAAAAATCCTGGCAGTGAGTTTATTCACAGTGCCAATACGAGGAGAACTAGCGAGGAAACCAAAAGCAGCGCGAAGCTGTTGGGCAGGGACAGTGCCCAGCTGTCTTAGAGGAGTTTTGGAGAGACCCTGGCTTGCCGTGGTGCACACAGTGCACAACAGCATCTAGTTTTGTGTACAGGCTGCCTTGATTTCTCTGCAAAGGAGGCTCAGTAGCTGCTGTTTCTAAAGGTGATAAAGCAGTTCCGGGACGATGAGCAGGAGCACCACGACATTGGCCTGGAGCACGACGCAGAAGCTGTGAGTAGAACCTCGAGTAACTGCTCCTGTCAGTGAGGATGTAGGTGTGCTGCTCTTACCTTCCTTACCCAGAGACTGGGATGTGCTTCTTTGAGAAGCACGAAATAAGGCTCGTGATACTCTTTCCCAAAGATACATATAAAAGAGTCCTGCATGTTATAACTTTCATTTTTCTAGAACAGAACTGAATCTGTTGGAATTCATGTCAAGTGTTGAAGTGTTTTGATTTTTTTTTTTTTCCTAAGAGGTATCCTCTGCAAATTTTTAGATTTTCTTTCAATTTCAGTTCAGATTAAATGTTTTTGAAGATGAGGCTAATAGGTGCTATCCATACAGCTGGGAACTGGAGGCATCATCTTATGAGGAAGTGTGAAATACTGAACTAAATTCCATGCTCCCTTGTGTACTCTATGGGGAATGTGTGACTTCTCTCCTATTTTTTCTCTTGACTTACACTTGTGGAGAAATGGAAATATTCTGCAAAGTTGATAAATCTTAATTTAATTTTCTCTAGGATAGATTAGACTGCAAATACAGGTGGGGTTTTTTTGGTGTGTGTGTGTTTTTACTTTGATTTTTTTTTAATAGTGCTTAGTATTCCTTATCACAGCCTGGTTCAAGCAAAACACTTCAGTAGATGTATTTAATCTTTTATTCTTTTTACAGACACCAGCTTATTCTGTTTTGAAGACAGCCATACAACTTGGATGCAAAGCTGCAATATTTTTATCAGAACGAATTTAGTTATATTTTGCATAATAGTTGTGGCAATAAACTGTGACACAAAAGTGTATGGAAATTGTGGAAGACTCAGCTATTTTATTCAGCCTTTTAAAATTTTCTGCACTAAGCCCTTCATTCAGCCATCCTTGTCACATTGAGTACCCATTTAAAAAGTATCTAGATTAAAGTCAGTTGAGCTAAATGTGAATAAAGGTGGCAGAATTGAGTCTGTCAACTAAATCTCCCTATTCAGCGACTGTTCACAAGGTGGCAGCAAAATATGTATATACATGATTTATATATGCAGTATTTGTGTATGGATGCACAAACATAAAAATTATAAATACATTCTCTGTTGCCTTCAAATTTATGTGTACTTAAAATAAGCTGGAGCACATCAGCTCATTTTAAAAGGGTTAATACTGATAAAGAAGAATATTTGCTCTGTTTTCACGGTAAGTGAAGTAATTGTAAGTATTTAGTTTCAGTCCATCTTGAATAAAACTTGCTATTATAAATCTTTACTTAAAGATTTCTTTCTGGTTTGGGATGGGTTTTTTTTCAGGCACAGTTCTGAATTCTTTAAGTAGAATTTTCTTACTGTGTTGTTCTTTGTTGTGGTGAGGATTTTTTGGTTGGTTTTTTCATATTTTCTTGGGTTTGTTTGGTTTGCATTTTTTTTTACCTGAGTGTGTAAGGAATTGATCCCTGACATAAAGAAGGTGGAGAGAGCAACTTGGAGCATTGTGGAATTGCATTCAACATTCTATTAGAGCTTTCAAGCTTATCTTACTTTGCTTCAGACAGTATTTAATCCAGGTGCATCTGAGTCTGCCTTTTTTAGTAGCTCTGTTAGTGTTTGTGGGTACTGATTGGTGTGTGATTTGATATGAAAGCCTTAAAGAGGATTATTTACCCTTTTTTTTTTTTTTTGTGAAGGAGCTTAGGCAGAAGGTGAAATCTTAATACAGAGAAACTCCTATTCCATTGGGGCAATAATTTTTAAGAGACAAATCTCATGTTTGATGTATTTCATTTGGCCAGGGGCTGGGAACATCAAATACCAAGAAATTGCCATGTGAGGCCTGTGTTTGGTCATATCTGCTGTAATTGAAAGTGCTCATAGAGAGTTCTTTGTCCTCAGCAGCTGAACACATGCTGCACATTTGAGAAGGGTGTCAGACAGTAACACTGTCTCCAGCTGCAAGCATGAAAAGTGAACTGGAAGATCAGATCTGCTTTGTGCTGCTGAGCAGGATTTGTTCCTTTAATGGAGCAGCAGATTTCTCCCCATCCATTAAACTGTGGGTGGGCTGTTCTGCCACTTCCAAAGCTTGTGCATTTCCCTGCTCACTGGCAGTTCAAGTTTACTCTTTTTTGTTGTTGTTTTACATAGACAATTGAGTTGCTTTTCATTTTTCTCATGAAAAAGGGACTTGTTTTTTTTTGTTTGAAAACCTGCTTCAGATTTTGAAAGACTAAAAAAAGTGGTAAAAGGTTACAAAAGAACAAGAGGTGCTTAGTGCTGTACAATTCTATTGTGCAGCTGCTGCTAGTAGTCACTTTTTTATGTTGAGGCAGAACTAAGCTGAGTAATGCCAGCCATTCCAGCAGGGGTTAATGGCAGGCAGAGGCCAAAGTATATAGCTTGTACAAGTCTGTTATCATAGTGATCCTCAGTGAACTCTGGTCGTGTTGACAGAGGATGAGGAGCTTGGATCAGAGAAAGGCTGTGAAATGCTTCATTTTCAGAACGGAATGGGGAAGGTGACAGGGTCTTCACTGTGCCTTTGAGTTTTGGGGCTTCCTTGGGAATGATAAAATACGCACACATTTTGGGTTTTGTAATGTGCAGTGGGATTAAATCCTTCCTCTCAAAGTAATGAGGTCTTTTCTAGCTCCTGTGGTAAGCCAGGGCTTGATCCCGATTTTCTCCTGCAGAAGCAGTTGTACTTCTCAGAGAGGAGGAGCAGCAGGTACCCGTCCGTGTGTGTGCAGGGCGTCAGGGCTGCCACCCGCTCTTTGATCAGCATCTCCCCTCTTGCTGCTTTCTTCTGCAGTCAGTGCTGGGGACGACCTGGCCCCTGCTGTGCAGAGCTGCTCTGAGTCAGAGATGAAGGTGACAGTGGTCCCTGGGGGGGGTGACACGGTGACACAGTGACACGGGGCAGTCCCTGCGCTCAGCACTGGGCTGTTTCCCGAGCAGCATCTCTGCACTGTCTGCAGGCACTGCAGAAGGCACTGCAGAAGGCACGTGTGATGCCCTGGACGTGCAGCTCTGGCTGTGCCAGGACACGTTTCAGCAGCAGCCAGGCAGAAATCAAATCCCCGTGGCTGGGATTAACGAGGTGATGGTGACACAAGCTGAACGGACTTTTGTCAAGGGCATGTAGTGATAGGACAAGGGTTTATGGCTTTATGTTGATAGAGGGCAGGTTTTGATTAGATAGAAGAGAGAAATTCACCATGAGGGTGGCACAGGTTCCCACGGGAGCTGTGGCTGCCCCACCCCTGGCAGTGCCCAAGGCCAGGTTGGCCAGGGCTTGGGAACAACCTGGGATAGCAGAAGGTGTCCCTGCCCATGGCAGGGGGCTGTGGAATGAGATGAGCTTCAAGGTCCTTTCCAACCCAAACCAGTCTATGATTCTGTGATTTATTATGCAAATTATGTAAAATGAGACTCATAGGATTGTTTGGCAGAGAGCTAAATCATTGTCTGGGCTGGGGTTCATTTTTGTCTGGAGTAAATCTGTGTGGCTCACTTGAGCACCCAGATCAGCTGAGGATATGCCATACGGTCCCTGTGCTGGGGATGACATGGATTGTACATCTCTATTTGTTTTTAGGATTACAGGAGTTATTTAATCTCTACACGTCTGCTTTGTGTCTAGCCTTTCGGGAAGACGTAATTTCAAATGCCAGTCATTTTTTGTCACTAGCTTCAAGGCTGTGGCATGTCACTTGCTTTGAATTCTGCACATATTTTTCAGCTTGGGAGGCTTAAAGGGCTAAGGCAAAAATATTGGCCAATTTAAAGGAGGAATGTATGTCATAAAGGAGGAGATTGTTTAAAGCTACTACCATTTTTCTATTTGTTACTTCAGTTTTCATTGTGTCTGACATGAAAAATCTGAATGGATTTAGGAGAATGACAGCAGCTTTGCAGTTGTACTTCCAAAGTGGCAGAACTTAGCTTGTGAACGCTTACTGATACTTTTAGAGTTGTGGGGCTAATCTAATGTTGAGTAAGTGAATTAACAGTTGAGGTTCAGTGGACAGTGTATTTCTGAAAGAACTTGACTGTGTTAGAAGGAAAAGGCCAATTGTTGTTGTTAGGTGCTTTCAATAAATGCAGCCTCCTGGTCACTTCAGGTGTTTTTAAGAAGTTCACCTTATGCTACAGTTTTGCAGAGCAGAATCCAAACCTAAGCAGAGCAGAGGGTGGTGCCTCTGTGTCCAGCAGTGCAGCAGCAGTGTTTTGTTGTGTTAGGATGCAGATTCATACACCTATGCTGATGTTTCAAAAAATGGGTTTTTTGGTTCTCAATGTCTTTGTCTCACAAGCTCTGGCCATGGCACTGCCTTTACTTGTGCTTGTTCTTAGCTGGAGGTAAATGCTGTTCTGATGGAAGCCCAGGAGTCACGCAGTGTTACTTGGAAAGGAGCTCTGGAGGTCATCTTGCCCAGCCTCCTGCTGGAAGCAGGACTCCAGCCAGCACTAAAGCAGGTCAGCTGTGATTTTTTCCAGACGGGATGAAAACCTCCAAGGACAGAAATTTCACAGCCTCCATGGGCAGCCTGTTCTGGCTGCATTACCCTACCAGTGACACTTTTTTTCTGATACCTATCCTGAACCTCCCTGCTCTGCTTCTGCTTGTTATGCCATGTGTTGTCATGGAGAAGAGTTTGCCTCCACTATCTTGGTAAATACTCTGAGTATTTTAGGCAACTATTAGATCATTCAGATTAGCTCTCCTTGCAATGCCTGGTTCCTGAACTGGCACAGAGGAAAGGAAGGGATGCATCTAGTGACCATCTTGACACTCTCATTGTCTGTTTAAGACTTCAGGCTTCATATGTCCTTCTTTCCTTGCACTGATTGCATATCAGTGATTTGTTTTTCAGTGTTACTTGTGCCTAGGACAGATGGATTTATTGATTTTATGGTACAGGTGGATGTGTGTAGACCAAGATATTAATGAAAGCAAGTCATACATACATTTCATATTTAAAACACCTTTTCTGGACTGTAATAAAAAGATTATTTCTGGCACTAAGAGTGCTTTTCTGTTTTCTCTGGGGCTACTGGCCAGCCACCTGCCTGGGCTGTCCAGGTCAGAGCAGAAGCAGCAGTGGGTGAGGGGGATTTGAATTTTCTTGCAGTTCATTTTGAAGACAAGTTCTGCCAGCAGTGTTTTAGCAAGCTGTCAGGAATTTATCCCAAGCATGTGGCTCGAGGGCACCTGCATAGTCAGAGGCTGCTGACTATGTAAATGGATAAAACATTTAGTGGAGTGAAAAGCCTTTGCTTATAGGCACAGACAGACATGCAGTGTCAAGGCAGATGACTCAGTCCTGTTAATCTTTGTTGCTGTCTCTGCATTAAAGTGAGCTTCCTCTTCAAGCAGTAGCCTGTCTAATTTAGGGCTGTCTCTCATCTTACTGATGATAGATTGTTTCCTCCCCGCTGTGGGGCACTGCCATGCTCCAGAGGTGGCACCCAGCTTCTGAGGAGGAAGAACACGCACAACTTGCTTTCCCAGGACTAATGCCCACATGACAAAACAGGAGCCCTGCTCTCCAGGTGTGTCATCCGAAGTGTCCCCGTGCTGATGGCTGTGTGTCCCAGGGCAGGCAGAGCCCGCTCTCCTCTCAGGAGTGACAGTATCCTGTTTAACAAGGTCTTTCCTCTACCAGCCTGCAGCATTCCCATGAGAAAGGGACTTTGCTTTAGGGCTGGCCTAGGAGAGGGCCACTGCATACAAGTCTACTAGAGATGTACATTTATGCTTAACTCTGAGCCCAAGAGCAATGGGGATAGTTGGATGCTCCATGCTGAACTTGTTGGAGGCTTTAGAGACTTGTCTGTGGCCACCTGCCAGGTCTGTGGCAGAAATACACTGGAAATACAGTTTGAGAGGAGCTGAATTTCCCTTGTGGCTGTGTTACTGTACTAACCATACAGCACTCCTGGTATGTGAAAACGTGCTGACCTTGCTTCTTCTCAGTGGGTTTTTTATCCAGCAAAAGAACAGCAGCAGGACTTAAAATCACTGGTGAGATTATTCTGCAAGTGTAGCTTAATGGTGTGATTCCAGCCCTGACCTGGAAAGCTAACTGCTAGTGACAGATGAGGAGCTGTCTTCCACATCCCATCTTGTCAGCTCTCATTGTTATGACTTTGGCAGGAAAAATGCTGTTTACTTGAATGCTTCAAAGGTGGTTGAAAGAAGACTTTGGATGTGGTTGAAATGTGATTTTTTAAATTAATAACAGTCCGCTGTTCAATTCCTCCCACCCAAATATTGCAGCAATACTTGCTAATGTGAAATAATTATGTCTCAATTTTAAGTGACACAAGTGCTATTGTTTACACAAAATGTGAGAATCTTGTAAGACATGGGGCATATGCTTATAGGGATAATGCATGAGAATCAGTTCTGCCTTCTCAGGGAGCCAAGCCTTGCAGAGGAAGATGACAGATACATGTGTTTATACACAGACTTTGTGGCTGGCTGTGTTTGCTTATCATTTGTCATAAATGCAGAGACTTGCAGCACAGAGCACTAGTTCAGCATAAGCTGGAACATATGGTCCTCTCCAGCAGATGTGACATGAATTCCAATGCTCACTGGATGCTTCAGGCTGATGACCAGCGAGAGGATTTGTCTTGGTAAGCTGGTGTGAGTATTCTTGAAGCTTTCCTGTGGATTGCTGCTCCATTTGGGATTTTTCCATAGATAGGGCAGAAAAAGTATGGCCTGGTTTTCAGCTTGTATTGCTGGCAGTTCAAAACTGCTGAAGCAGCTACCTGGACCAATCTGATACATTGCTTGGATATGATGTTGCAAACTTGGGATAAAAACATTTACATGAAGCTACTGCTTTGGAAAGGCCTGATAGTTCATTCTTTCTTTCCAACTGACTCCATTCTCCACAGACTTGGTATTCAAACAGAAATAACTCACCAGATCTAGTGGTGAAAGCCCTGGGTGTTGTTTTCCGTGACTTTCCTACTAACAAGAAAATTCATGGTTATATTCTTTCCTCTTTTTATCTCCCTACACTTACCAAAATACATGTGATACTGCTACAGCCTTTGCTTTTATATGATGTGTTATGATACACCCTCCATGTGTCATCTTGTACTGACTGCTAATTCCAGGCTGACCTGTAGTGCGTTAGGAATAATCAGCAGAACTCTTCAACACATTTGTCTTTCTGATTTACTAAAAAACCTCAAAAAATCTAAACCCAAACTGCCTTATTATCACAGCCAAGAGAGATTTATAGAAGAAATTACACACATGACCTGCCCGTGTTATGAAAACAGCATAAAACCAAGAGAAGTTTGCAGAGGAGATTTCCTAGAGAATATTCATCCACATTGTAAAACCAATGACAAATTTTCCTGCATCTGGCAATTATTATGCCACACTCTGCTCTTACTCAATGTTCACCCTGTTCGTCTTAGGTAACACTTACTCATTCCTGAGTTCTCTCACATACCAAGATATTAATCTGCTTCTCATACAAACAGTCAATGATCTGAAATTGCTACAGCACACCAGCACAGACTTGATTCAGTATCTGGTTTTGTTTGCTTTCTTTTGTTTGTTTGTTGTTAGGGTGAAAGAATCCAAAGAGGATCAAAGTCCATTTGGTCTCTGGAGCTGCACCCATGCCCCTTCTTACCACCCCTGTGTTTAGACTTGCATGCTATGAGATTTCAGAAATCAGAGGCACTACCCATCTGTATTTGTCTCAAACCAAACAACTTCTTAAATGGATTTTAGGTGTTTCATTTTTCTTTGCATTCTTGGATGTAAGTTTGGTCTGATTTTCTGTGGGCTTTGCTTTCCTTGGCTTCTAAAATAATTTTATAAGGTGTTGCTTATTTGAATCACGTGGTCATTGGCAAGTCCAGCAGTGCCTTGCTTCAGGGAGCTCCACACAGAGTCAAAGTCTGCTCCAGAGGTAACAAATTACAAATGGAAGTATTATCATGACATTTGACTGTCATTATTGATGGGTTAGCGGAAGTAACTGTGCAAATATTTATCAGTGTGTGCTGCTTTATTGTATAGCTCTGCTGACTCAGGGAGTGGGCACTCAGAGCCTGCCCACAGAGATAAGCACTGCTATTAAACTGGTTTTTGTTAAACTGTTTTAACACAAACGCGTGCAAGGTTTGGCTCTATCTGATGCTTTTTAAACCTGGGGATTTCATAGTAGGAGTCCTCAGACCCACCACATCTGCTGAGCCCCAGGGCTGCAGGGAAGGGGAAGGGCAGAGGAGGCTCCTGCATGGGAAGGTGGCACCCAGTGGCCTTGTCACCAGCACAGCGTGATCACCTCCTCTGCTGCCCTAGGAGAGTTAGCAGGGCTTGTTGGCTGGGGTGTTTAGATACAGCACTGGAAGCTGTGGCTGTTGTCATTCAAATGTGGATTACATCAAATACTGAACTTGAAGAGCAAGTGCAAGACTTTCAGTCTTGACCTGGAGAGTTTTCATGTTTCCATTTTCAATGTAAGAAACTTTCACCACTACTGCTGATAACCCTTCTGTATAATGGTTGCGTACTTGCACTCTCCTTGCTGAAAGGTGTTTCCTTTTCATGGTGCTGTAGTTGGAATTCTTCACAACATGAGCCACTGCAGCTCCTTGGAGACCATGGGACAGCAGAGTGCCACGCTCACAGCTCGTCAGACAGAGCTCAGCATGGCAATGACACTGATGCAGATGGGCTGGGGATTTTGCTCCTGGTTCATTGCTTAGATGAAACACATAGGTGTGTCTTCCTGAATGCCATGTGATGGCTAAGTATAAATGCCCTGCTCAAACAAGTTTCTATGCAAAAAAGTAATCCTTGAGGGTTTTCAAATGATACGGGACAAGCTGGAAATGAACCAGCTGATGCTGGTACTGATCACCAGCATAGAGCCAGGGTATTCCTGTTTGTGATAAGGACAGGCTTGGACAAGAGATTGTTGTGTGAATTACTCAGGAAGCCATCCTTCTACAGAAAGGAAATCCTGTATTGGGCTGTGGTTTATAGCAACCCAGTCTGCTTTCAGGCTCTCAGATTAAGAAGTGCTACACCCTGATAGGGAGCAGAGGAGGCAAGCACATCAGACTTAGTAAACAGCAAATATTTTAAGACTGCATGTGCAGTAACACCCCTACTCCCAAACTCCTCCATGTCCCTGTACTGCTCTGGAGGTTTGGCTCTCTCAGCTGTTTGTGGTAGCAAGACACCCTTCCCTGTTTTCCCATCCCCTGCTGCTGTGAATGGCAGAGATTCATTAGTCCACAATAAAAAATAGATTTATGTCTGTCTGATGCTGTTGCTTTCTATTGTAGTTAATAGTATCCCACAAAATCTGGGAGTCAGAGGAATGGCAGCCAAAGGATGTTTATTTTGATCATGGCATCTCCTTGGCTGGACCATCCAGTGGGCTGGGGGAGAGATGTGCTGGCAGCTTTGCTCTCGGAGGAAATAATTAGCAGAGCAATGACTGGGACATGAAGTCAAGTGACCGACCATTCAGACTTGTATTTTTTTGCAATCAATTCTTGTACTTTTCTGCTGTAGGCTGTTTAATAGTGCATTGTAAGAAGCTGGAGGTATAAGCCACTTGCTGTAGAAAAGCAGCTGTGCAGCACCGGTGCAGAAAGGGATCCCCAGAGCCTTCCTCCTGCACCTGCAGTAGCCTATGTGCAGCTCTGGTTCAGCAGGGCAGATACCGGCCTGGGACAGCTGGGAGGAAATCTCAGGCTTGTGTCTCAGGTAGATCATAAAAGCATCAGACAAATATCACCTGTTCGTGCCTTCTGTCTTTCTACCACTTCCTTCTACCTCCTGGGATGTGTGCTCTGCCTACATCTCTGATGGTGGCTGGTGTTCTGTAGCATGAACAGGTAAGTCACACAGATGTATGAAATACAGCCAGCTGTGCAGAAACTTTAATGGAGGCTCTAACCCACTGCTTTCTTTTGCCTCTGCAAATCTCCCCCAGAGCTATCATGCAGACCGTATATACTGGGATATCTATTTTTAGCTCAACCTGTTTAGAATAACATTATTCCTTATTTAGTGAGCAGGATATCCTGTATATGGGACATTCTGGAGTGAGTGTTTAGATAACATCGATTTAAACAATGGTAGTAAAAATTGATGTTATGAATTCTCTCTGGTCACAGTTCTGAGGTCATGTTTACTAGTGTACAACCTATTATTTTTCTTGAGTATGCAACTGCTATTAAAAACTTCATAAAGCTGAGCACCTCTGGATGTCTCCCACCTCTGAAGTATTCAGCATTTTTCCCAGAGACTCACCCTGTGCTCAGGGAGTCATGAAGCAGCCAAGGTCCCAGAGAAGAGGCCACTGGCCATCTTTTATCAGCCCCAGGCTCTACAGATTGCATCTTGCCTCTGGCTGAGGAGGCGAGAAAGGACTAGCTAGTAATTTAAACAGCAGTAGTAAAAACCAGTGCTGTGGATTCATTCTGGTTCTGATGCTAAGGTCACATTATCAGCGTTCAGCCTGTTGCTCTGCAGCCTGAGAGATCTGCCCCAGCAGCAGCTGGGCATGTAGAGCAGGTGCTGAGGCTGTGTGTGTGCTGCCAGGCCCGGTGTGGCTGCTCCCACGCTCGGGGCCAGCTGGCCCCGGGGCTGTCCCTCTGGCTGGGTGACACCTGCATTTCCCCAGCCCGCGGGCCCATGGCCGGCTGGAGCTGCGGCATTTCCCTGTGCAGAAGTCCCCAGGGATAACTGCTGTGCTGGTGGGCTCTGGGTGCCCCCGTGGGCAGCAGGCACGAAGGGCTGTGCCAGCTCCTGCAGATGCAGCTGTTTGCTCTGAGCGTGGCCGTGCAGCTAATCAAATCAACCCTGCATGAAAAGAGACTGCAGCCTGTCTTGAAAAATCACTGTGCCTGGAGCAAGGCCCGAAGGCATGTGAAATATGCTCGGTTTGAGGGCGAAAAAAAACCACAGGCTAGTAAAAATTGAATGTATGAGCCAAGGGTTCACAGAGTTCAACAGTATTTTCCAATAAAACATCTTGAAGGATCGGTTTAATACCAGCACAGCTGTGTTATTTAAACAGTTTGGAGTTTTGGGGTGCAGGACAAAGTGAAGTGATGGGTCGCAGGCAATAAGAACAATGAATGTTTTTGTCCCCTCATTCAGCTTTATGAAGAAATATAGGAAAACATGAAACAAGGAGTGGGGAAGAAAGATGCTTTTCACCTCCTGAGTTTTCTTTGCAAGATATGGCTGTTGTGGGATGATATTTCTGAGTAGCGAGGCTATGGACTTAGCAGACTGGAGCTGCCAGAAAACACGCTTTTTGTTGTAGGGCATGAAATATTTTGCCGCCTGAGATGTCATAAAGTTGCCTACGGTTTCTTGCCTTTACATGTGCTTTATTTTTAATTTAAAAAATCCCCAATCTCCTGATTGTAACTCCAAGAGTCAGAGTTGGAGTGATTAGGCCTTCTCTTTGTATCTCCCAAGTGTACTCTTGACTCTCATCCTGGTTTGGTAGCCTGTGAATTAATTCAGGCTGCTTGACCTTGGTTACCTGGTTTGACTTTGTGTGCAGCATCTGGGCTATGAAACATAAGCTACTTCCTGTCAAGTATGATTTTTATGTACTTGAAGTCATATTTTGTTTCATATAACACAAATTACATAACCAAAAAAATTGTATGGCATATCTCCTGGTTCTCTGACCCATTCCTTGTTACAGCATTTTCAGTTTGCTGGGTTCAGTCTCTTGTGTTCAAGCACTGCTTTTCACCTTTGTGGAGCCACCCATGTCACCGTGCAGATGCAGCAATAGGAACTTTATCACCCGAAATTAAACTGAGAATGCTTACATGGATGGTCCTTAAACTTCAGCAAACAGCTTCAAAACTCTGTAAATATTTATTGAGCAAACAGACGTTGAGGATGATGACCCTGTCCCCATCAATATTTGAGACAGTTTAATATACTCCCAGCAAACTACGTGTTTAAAAATTACCTCAAATATCTGTGTAGATTTAAGCCCTGGGGTTATTTCTTCCCTCTTAATTTGTTAATGTCGGAATAATTTGGGCACAAGGTAAAAAACCCAAGGCTTTTGAACGATTCTGTGGCTGCAGGCAGCTGTTGGTAGGGCAGCAGCCCGTACACACCCTGGTGCACTGGCAGCGATGCCTTTGCTGCTCCTTTGGCACCGAGACCCTGAGGCAGAGCTGGGAACGGGAGGGACTCCCCGGCAGTGGGACAGGCCTGTAACACTTTTATTTGAGGAAAAACGTGCAACGTGGAGCTTGTGACACAGCACCGCAGCCCGGACAGGAGTGCTCCCCGTGACACAGCCGTCCCCTCGTGTGGGGGTACAGAAACTCGCAGATTTACACCCAAACACGCTGCAGGGCGCTGTTGCAGTGAGGGCGGCACCGACTCCGGCTCCTCTTTGGGGGCCGGCAGGGGCAGGGCTGGGGGCACCGGGGCTCGGCCCGGGCGCTGCGGGCTGCCCGGCGGGAAGGCGGGAAAGCGGCGGATCGGGAATCGCGGCGCCGCTCCCCGCCCCGGGCCGGCCCCCGGCGGACAACGCCCCC
>VZRO01001505.1:34726-44853 GCA_013397915.1 Daphoenositta chrysoptera | reverse complement strand
AAAAACGAAAAGAAAAGAAAAGAAAAAACCAACCCCAAAACCCCTGAAAAAATGGGACCAGACCAGAGCTGCATAGAGAATACTCATGTCTCTGAGCTGAGCTGGATGTTATAAGGGTTAGTCAGTGATTTCATTATACTTTTGATTCTCTATGGGCTTTTATCCCTCCCACAGAGTCCATATGATAATCTGGGCAGGGGGAAAAAAAGGGGATGTAAGGAATCGAGCAGACAGGTTTGATGAATATTGTGCTGCCAAGATTACCAGCTATCAAATTAAAGAAGAAAAGTTACCAAAAATTTATGATGGATTCCTAGGGGAGAAAGTGAAAGAGTTGCTTTGAAAAGTCTCACTGTACTGACCAAAAACAAATAGCTGTGGAAAGAGGAAGAACAGCAGCGGAGTCCAACCAATAGCCCACTTCTCCCCGGCAATTTCAGTCTCCTCCTTTCAGTTTCAAGTAGCGGAGAAGAGAAACTTGGAGCTGAATTCACTGGCAAATCCGTGTGCTTAGTGCTTCAGGGGAGGGCAACAGAGAGGGCAACTCCTGGCTTCCTCTTTCAGGGTTTGATCCTGTGCAAAATTGAAATGCTGAAATACAAAACTCCCACTGAGGGAGGGAGTGTTCGGGCACGGTTTGCCAATCTGTCTCCCGTGCTCTGCCAGATGATAATCAGGAGTCACTGGTTTTGAAGGCAAGTCAAAATTCAGTTAGGTTTACACATGCTGGAAACTGCTCCTGAGTTTCCCAGTTCCTCCTGACACGGCACAGGGAGCTGCTCCACTGCCTGAGCAAGTGAAATGCCGGAGCAGCTACAGAGGAAATGAGTCATTCCTCTATTTCTGTTGCAAAAGACTTCTCTGTGCTGTGCAATGCATTTAGGAATATATTCCTACTGCTTCTTGGAAGTTCTCCTAGGACCACGTTTAGGCATAAAAACATCAGCAAATGAACAGGCACATTACAGACTTTTTCTTCATTTAAATTGGCTGTGCAGGCTTGGCTTCTACAGGAGGGGTTTTCAGGAACCCTGAATTTTGTGCAGTTCTCAGCTCTGGGTGTGTTTGCTGGTGGAGGGGTTGCTGCCCAAGAGGTGATGGGATGGGGGTATGAGTGTGTCTTCTGGGCATCTCTTTTTGCCATGCCCCCTTGAAGGCTTGTTGAAGTGTTTCAAAAAGGAGTAACTTGCTAGTCACAAGGATTGTGAATCATGGGCACTTCTCCAAAACATATTTCTGCACAGAGCCTGTATGTTTTCCCCGGAAGCCCCTTGAGCTCAGCAGTCATTCAGGCCCTACCAAAAATAATGACATCTGCCGAATAATAAAAAAAACAAAGGGGGAGTGGGGAGGAGAATAGCAGCAGTAGACTCTGAGAAAGCAATAGGCCCATTTCTCCCCATTTTTTTCAGTGTGGATTTTTCCAGAGCGCTGTGAACAGACATTAAACTGCCTGTTGGCACAGGGGGGATGTGCCACTGACACATCCCCACTGTAAAGTGAACTGGCACTCAGTTGCATCTTCTCCTGTGGAAACCCTGAAGATCTTGGTAAGAATTTGGCAAATTGTTCATTTTCAAATCTCTCAGGAGTCTGACTTGTTCAGGAACGAAGGAAGTCTTGGCCAAAGCTTTGTATGTGCCTAAGGATGAGTTTTGTCTGACAGTCTGTTTATCTCTTGGTTCTTTGGGTGCTGTCTGCCTTGAAATGCAGACTCTTCATGGTATCCTGCACCTGGCTGGGGGCACCAGTTCCAGCAGAGCAGCAACTTTACTGTGACATTAACCCTCTGCATTTGACAGGTGCTTCTTAAAATGTTCCTGCTTTCAGTTACGTGACGTGACTTTGAGACATAGTGAGTGCATGAGGGAGACTGGTAGCAAAACACACTGACTTCTGTGGTTTGCTCCTTGGAAATGCTACTAGTGCTCCAGGAAACCATACAAATCTTGTGTGCAGAGCTTGTGTGCACAGCAGTGTTTTAAATTTGCCTCTTGAAATCATTTCCATTACCCAAAGGGCGCATAGGGGCACATAATGAGCTTTTAACACTCAAATAATTCCTCAAGGAAGAATTGTTATGGCCTTCCAAAACGATCCCTGTGTTAAGTGGCAATTAAGAGCTAATTATAATGAGAAGCTGTTGGATGAGATTAGTATCTGACTTAGAATGACAACAGAGATATCCACATAGGTAAACTGGAGGGGAGACGGTGGGAGAAAGGGGTAAGTAGGGAAGGCAGCAGCTACACTGCAAGGAGGGGAGGGTGATCACCTTGGGGAACACGGTCACTGCCTGCATGGTCATCAAAAAAATCAGCCCTCAATGGAAAACATGACACTGTTTCTGAGGGAGAGCCATGGGATTTGCATGAACTTCTTCAGCCGAAGCTTTCAGGGCATTAACTCTTGTGGAAGGAGATGCGGTGAGAGCTCTGCCTCCTGCCTTCTGCAATGTCAGCTGGTCAAAGTGCTGTTCACCTCTCTGGCAGCTGGAGGGACCATGAAAAAGGGTCATTTCAGTGGTGGAATGTATCTCTTTGGCTGATAAAGACCTTCATAATGAGACTTCCATTTCAAAGGGCTCCGGCAGTGCAGCAGTTCGAGTATCTGTTTGACTGCCTACCCCTGGAGTAGCTGTATGTGAAGTGCACAGGTATTTTATTTGTATAAAACTGCTCACTCTCAGAGGTCAGCAAACACAGCTACCCCAGAAACTTTCAAGCTGCAGAGCAGAAGGTTAATTTTGAGTGAATGATTGAACAGAGGACACTGCACACACCAGAGTATGCTGCTCTCCTGACTGCTCTGGCACATCTTTTTGAGAGCACCTAGGGTTCGTTTTCAGCAGATTTCCCTGGTCCAGGCTCACAGAGGGAGCGGGCCCTTGCGGTGAAGGGAGCAGATGGAGACCTCCTTTGTCCCTCCTGCCCGGTATTTTCATAACCTTTCAATGGCATCCCTGCGGAAAGGGGACAAGGTGACAGTCGCGTGCTGGCCACAGCCGCTCGGGTTCTTCCAACGGGGGAGGAAGCCGGGATGAGATCAGATTTACTTTTGTCCCTTTTCTGCTTGGAAGCTTATTTGTGTTGCTAACGAGGTCCCCATTCCAAGGCTGTGAAAGGGATGCTGCAGGGAGGAGGAGAAGTAAGCTTCCTCCCTCGGGAGAGGGCAAATGCAGTCCTTGACTCATGGAGACTGCTGTGCTGGGGCCACTGGAAATAGTGTGTCACCCGTCACGGCCGGTGACACTGTCCGAGCTATTGGCACAGTGGGATGAGGCGCAGGGTGGGGCTGGACCCACACCAGGACATTGCTCGGGAGCAGGGACACCTTCCCTGACAGCGTGGCTCGGTCACCTGCAAGTTACGGGCAGAGGAACGTGAGGGGCTGCTGCCCGTGTCATGTAAGGAGCAGCTCCAGGATCAAAAGTGCTCCCGTCCGGTCTGTAAGAACAGGGTTTTCAGCCAGCACCCAGGGGAAAGCCCAGCATCAAGGAGGAATTTTAGCAGATTTTTGCATAGGAGCCTGGTTCAGTCTGTGATGAAAACAAGTTTGGCTTCCGAGCTCGGCTCTGAATGGCAGAGAGCACGGTGTGTGTTGCTGTGTGTGTAGTGATTTTGGTTTCCATTAATGCCCAGAGATTCCTTGTGAGAAGGAAATTTGAATTTGGAAAGGACTCGGTTCCTTTATATTGGTTGCATTTAGCTGGATTTGCAGCCTCCCTCCTCAGCAGAGCTGTGTCCCACTGCAAACGCCGCAGGGTAAATGCATAGAATGGAGAGGAGGGAAAAGAATTTAACAACAGAAACAGACAGGTGAAACGGAGGTCCTTCCATTTTATTTCTCAGCTACAGCACTGCAGTGCTTTAGAATGCAAATTGCCCCTTTAGCCCACCAAGCTGAGCTCTACTGCATGATACAGTATTTTGCACATCTGCTTAATGAGATGTGCAAAATGGGAAATCCAGATGTAATGGTCTCTGCTGCTGTGAGGAGATGGTTGGAAAGAGAACCTTTTGTCATAAAAATAGTCATGCCCTTCTGAACCTGTTGAATTCTGAAGCTGACTTTGGCATGTTTTTGCAAATCATGATTTGGTGTTTGCAGCTGAATGATCCTGAACATGTCCTTGTAGCTGTTCCTTTGCAGCTCAGAAGTGGGTTTTGCTGTTGATACTGGTTTTTTCCAAAAGCTTTAAGCAATCTCTAGTCTTCTGGTTTTTTAATTTTTTTCATACTTTAAAAGCTTTTCTATTACGAGCTATATTTAAATGGTTTTGGATAACTTTTCCTATATTTCACAGCTGCACAGCCCAGGACTCAGTTATAAAGCCTTGCTGATTCAGTTGAAGAAAGTGTGCTTGACCACATCTGTTTCTGTGTTAATTTACATCTTTAAGCCACTGCTGGAAAGGAGAAACCTGTAAATTCCAATTCTTTCCCTGTCCACTTTCTAGGTTTGATGCAGTTTTTGATACTCCTATGAATAGGAATTGTGACTTGCCAAATAAGTGTGAATCGAATGGGAAGGGTCATAGCATAGTAATTCAAACAACTTCCAGGGGATGGGACTGTTCTTCTAAAATGAGTCATCCAAAGCTCTCAGCATTTATTTTACAATTCTGTTCTCGAGTCTCAGAGAGATGATGTTGAGACAGAGTTTGCCTTATTCTATAAAATCTCACACTCTGGCCTTTTTAGAAGATATTATTTTACTTTTTAAGGTGGGCACTGAAAGTATCTTGAGCACCTTTATTTCTAAAGTTGTGTCCCTTTGAAGGCTGGGTTCTGTCCCCATTTGCTCAGCCCCTTCGCCAGGATCACACTCGATCTCCCAGGGTGTGGGAAGCCACATCTGCAGCTCCCCCCCAGCTCCTCTTGGTAGAAATTACTCTGATTCCACTGAGTTTGTCTTCCTGAGAAATGGGGACACTACTCGGCTTCAGACTGATGTAGCTTGTTTCTCAGTCATTAAATTAAAACAAATACGAAGGAGAAATTTACTTCTAAAATAGAGCTCGCTTCCTTAGGAATTTGCTCCAGTGGGGACTGTGAGATATTGTGTCTGTAATGATTTATATTACAAAAATAGCTCTGTCCTATGTCTGCAAACAGTTAGAAATGTGAGCCTGGAAGAGAAATCCCGCAGCTAACTCCACAGCCCTACAGCTTGAATAAACCAGTCATAAACAAAATGCATTATAAAAGCAACTGAAGAACTAAACTTCCCTATAAATACCATGTTCTCTCCTCGGAAGTCTGAAAATACTCTAGGCTTTTTAACCTGACCCAAAGGCTGCCGTATCCAAGGTTTTTTGGCCTCGGAGCGGGGAGTGAGTTCCAGAGCAGAGGAGTCCCAGGCTCCTCCCTCTGCCGGGGCAGCGCCCGCTCGGGGGGACCCTGCGAGCCCCTGGGCGCGGAGGTGCCGCCCTCACCTGAAAGAACACGGCCTCAAACTCCACTTGTACACCTGACCTAGCGGTCACCGTGCCCTGCAGCACGTTCTGCTGGTGACACGCGGCTCGCACAGGTGACACCGTGTGAACCCCCGAGGGCTCTGCTGGCGGGGAGCGGGACCTGCGGAGCGGTGACAGCTCCCTCGGGGACAGCTGTCCCTCGGCAGGAGCTCGGACTGCAGTGCCCGGTGCAGTAACACACGGTGCTCGCTTCCTCGGAGCCCGCGTGCCCTTTGGCTGCGGTTTTTATCTCTGTTTACTATAGAAAAACCTTTTGCAGATTATGCTGTGTCATTCAGTTCTCGGCCAGAGCGTACGTTAAAGAGAAACTAGAAAGTGTGTGAGTGCAAAAAAAGTAGCTGTAATTTTTTATGGCGTAGGAAAGGCCATTACAAATTATATGAGGCAATGAGGATGTGAGGATCTTAGATCAAATTTAACTGCTTTATCTGGGGACTTAAGGAAAGAGAAAAATGTGCTTTTACTGATATTGCCAATTAGGGAGCTGCCAGGTGGCCAGTTAATAACCCAGATGTGCTGCAAGATGCAGCATCAGCAGAGGCTGTTGGTGAAGTGAAGCGGAGGAGTTTTCCAGGGCACAGCACCAGCCAGTTCCTGGGGGCTACAGCGTGAGTTGGGTCCAGGAGACGTGACCAGAGGGGAGCCTGGGGGAGGTAATGCCAACCCGGACAGGGATAAGAGCTTAGGACAATTGCAGAGAAGAAGGAGGGAAAAGCAATGAAATCTAAAGAGCAGCTGGCCACTGGCAATGCAGAAGCCTGGGAAATGGTATTTGACCTCAATAATTAATATTTTACCTCAAACCATGCAAATGCTCGGTGCCCGTGGTGATGATGGGCTGATTTAGAGGCAGCTGAGACCACAGGCTGGGTGAGTCATGGCAAGGGGTTGTAGCGCCTTCCCCTTTAGTCACTAGCTGAAATCTGTGTCTGTCACACTGATGTCAGCCCAGCTCCTGCTGGAAACTGCATCATCGCTGGCACAAGATCAGTTGCTGTGACTCTCTCGTGCCTCCAGGGGCCGGAGCCTGGGACAGAGGCGCTGGAGCCCAGGCTTCCCGCTGATCCCTGAAGCACACCAGGAATGACGTAGCAGAAGGGGGTAACCTTTCACTGCTCCAAACTGAGCTGTCTGGGCATGATGCCCGGTGGGAATCTGGGGGAAAGGATTGAAGGGAACAGCACGTGAGCCGGGGAGGCAGCCGGCAGGGTCGAGCTTGCAGCTCTGCCATCAGCAGGAAGCCGAGCTCAGCTCAGGTCACTTCAGGCATTCCCTGACACTGCCCCGACACTGAGTCAGCCATGGAGCCAGAATAAATACAGGTCCCAATGGCAAAGTCAGAGCTAATCCTTGCTGCTGAAGGACGGGGAGGTGTGGGGCCTCTCCCGGGCACAGGTTGTAGGGCACAGCCCTGCTCTTGGTTGCCCAGAACTTCTTGAATAAAACCTCCTGGACTTGCCCCTTCAGGGTACAAACCCAAGGCAGAAAAAAGCCTGCAAATCACAGAGGGAAAGAAACTGCATTTCCATGAAGCCTGTAAAGAGAAAACATGTTGCTAGAGCTGGTTCTGAAGAGTTAATTGCAGATGCCGTTATTGGAGGGAGGCTGCTGCAAGGAAATGGAGTCAATTCTGTAACAACAAGAGAAGCTGGACCTTTATCAGCTGCCAACAGCAGTGGGGAAGCACCAGCTACAGTGGCTTGCCATTTATAAAAACATCTGGAGATAAGAAGCTTATTTTTAGGCAGAGTGGTAGCTGGCTATTCCAGCAGGCTCAAGTGGTGATAACAAGGATTTGGCAAAAGAACAGCAGAGGAAGACACCTCATTTTACCTTGTATAGCCTCTGTTCTCCTTGCTTCCCCCTTGCAGCAGAAAGCACTGTCAATTGCTTTAGTAGGATTTAAATGAAAATGCCTTGAAATAGCCATCAGATTGCCTTCCTTTGCTTTCTTTACTTTTTCAGCATGATGCTCGTCTCTCTTAACTTTAAGGCACAAAGAAGCTGAAAGTCTTTGGGTAGGTTTGGGCATGGCATGGCATTTTGAATATCAACATCCCTGGTTTGGTTTGTCTGAGAAGCTGCTGAACTGATTTGCTGTGCTGGAGACAGATTTTGCTACTTGCTGGGCTGGTTGCAATGATTCGAGTCCATGCTTTGGATGTAGCTGATGTTATTCCCAGTGTGTATTAGTAAGAACAGAAATCTGCCATAAAATCACGTTTTGCAAAAGCAGGATTCATTTCCTTGTTTTCTGCTTAAAAATTCTGCATTTGCAAGCCTCGCCATCTGCATCTCAGCCATTACATGTGGGAAGTATGGAATGTGTCTTATCAGACACAGAGCGTGCACAGCAAAGGACATCCAAAGGTTATGTTGTCATCATGTCAAATGGATCTGTTTATTCAGAGCGCTGTAGAAGCAGAGCTTAATCAGAGCATCAGCCATATGCAGATTTGAAATTAGATTTACAATAACCACCTGTCTACTGTTTTGAATCCGTCATATTCCTTGGGTTAGAGCTGTGCTTGCTTAGTGAACGTGTGTGCTGGGAGAACATCGTCTAAAAGCCTTCATGCCATGGTGTAAAAGGCACTTAAATGCATGTACATGTGGGAGTGTGCAAGGGGAGTGTGCACATGTATCTCATGGCTTTGTGCTACGAGCTGCTGCTGAAGCACGTGAAGGGGAAAAGAAGCCATTCCTTTCATGTAAAAATCAATAGTATTGGCGACCCCCATTCTTTTGCTCTTCTTTTTTGGCTCATAATTCTTATATGTGTCAGCCAAAAAAGTCACTGTGAAGTGATGCAGCATTTGATCTTTCTCTTCCCTGAAAGTTTTTAAAGGAATAAGTACAAACATGCACATAATGTTTGTGTAGTGCCTGCCACAGTTTTGTGACTCACGGCATTCTGCCTTTAAGAAGTCAAAAAAATCTGAAAAGCTCAAGCCTCTCTCCACTATGTTTCGACATGAAAAAAAAAGAAAATCTGTGCGTTTGGTTATTGCAAGCTGCATCAAGGCGCTGGTGAAAAGAGCAACAATATTCAAAGTAAAGGTTGACATTTTAAACACTGGCACTTGGAAAGAAGTGGACTTTAAAAGAATTACAGAGCAAAATTGATGAATAACTTGTACCACTACTTAATCATCTGCTCAAAACTGCCTGAAACAAGTAAGCACTACAGGCTTTTTCTTGCATATCTCCACTGTGATAATTATTCTTCTAAAGCAGTAGCTGCTCCCCTGAGGAAAAAGAAAGTTCTTTTTTTTTTTTAATTCAGAGTATGGCCCTTCCCACGGAAGGAAACGGCAGTTTTTCATTGAATTCGATGTGAACTTAAATGGCCATTAAACGAGATCAGTAATGCAAGAGCTTTCCCAAGACATCCTGCCCCATATGCTCCCTCCTTACCACAAGGAGCAGCAGTCACCAGTGCTCTTAGGCTGGCCAATATCTGAAGCTGTGGTGTCCCTTCTCCGGAGCAGATGTTTTCTCCATTCCCCACAGTAAACTGAGGTGTGGTGAGTCAGAGCTGCTGTGAGTCAGGGATGTGCCCTGACCGTCCAGCTGGGCTGAGCTGTGGCTGCTGTCTCTCTCCAGGGTTTAGTGTGGATCGATGTACCAGGAAGGTGCCAGAAGTGTAGCCTGAGAGCGTCCTCCAAAACCGAGGTCAGCAGCCTGTGTTTACACCAGGATGCCTCCAGTTTGTGTGGAACCAAGGTGGCCGAAAAGCTCCACTTCTCCTGTGCCTTCCCTTCCAAGAGTTTGACCTCAAGAGTGTTTTGCTACTTGAGTTCTCCAGGTCCAACCACCCTCGTGGTGGGATTTGCCCATTGCTGGACCACGTTCCCTCCCACCCTGCCTGTGGCCGGACCCAACCCATCAGCGCAGGGACTCGGTGCTCACTGTGCTCTGTGGGTTACAAGCTCACTCCTCGCTCCAGCTCCTCGTCTCGGCTGGGGAAGGTGTGAGTTTGTATGCTTTGACTTAGCTCATTCAAGCTCACAAAATAACTGCATCTGTCTTGAAACTCGGGCGTGTCTCCTCATCCGGCAAACTCTTCTCGGGAAGCGGTTCCGTGAAATCGCTTTAGCAGCCACGGCCCCCGCTCGCACCTGCCCGGCCGCGCCTCGCCTCCAGCGGCACCTCCCGCGCCGCGTCCCGGGGGCCAGGAGGGCTTCGCATCCCTGAATTTCCGCGCCGGGCCCTCTGGAGGTCAGTGTTCGCCCGCGCTGGCGCGGACCTGTTGCGGGCCCGCGGAGGCTCCGCGGGCAGGGCCGGGCAGGGCCGGCGGGAGCCCCCGCNNNNGTGCGGCCGGGGGGCTCCGGGGGGCTCCGGGGGTCTCCGGGGGGTCTGCGGGACGGGCGCGGGGCCGCGGCCGAGACCCCCGTGCACCGCGCCCGGTGCGGGTGCGCAACTTCGGGTTAACTTCTGGGGAGGAGTTGCCGGCGGCGAAAGCAGCCCCCGGCGAGGGGCCGGGCGGGGCCGGCAGCTGTTGCCGGCGAGACACCGGGGCAGGAGAGGGTCCCCGCGGGGCTGGCGAGGAGCCCTCGGGCCTCCCTTTGCTGGGGGAGCGGGATGGCCCCGGGGACGTGGAGCCCGTCCCGGTCCCGCAGCAGGAGTTCTCGGAGGGAGGAGGCTG
>VZRO01001505.1:0-34599 GCA_013397915.1 Daphoenositta chrysoptera | reverse complement strand
CCCCGCGCCCCGCCGTGATGGATGGGCTCTCCCAGCGTGGTGGGGCCCAATTTTTGTCTGGCTTTTTCAGACCCTGAGCGACCCCCGAGCCGCCCGCTTCCCAGCCATTGCCCCGAGCGCAGCCGCCCAGTCCGCGATGAACCCGAGCGGGGGGTGCATCTCCAGCCGGGCGGGCGCCGGTACAGACCCCGNGCGAGTGGGGCCGGGCAGGCCTTGAGCAGCGCGGCCGTCGGGGACCGCGGGCACGAGGTGCGGCACCCGGCTGCGGAGCAGGACAGCAGCAACACCCCGTTATCCCCACCCCGGCGTCTCGGTCATGGTGGGATGCTGGGGGACGTGTGGCTGAGGGGACCGCACTGTCCCCAGGCTGCGCTGGCCACTGCCGATGGGGCTTGTGAGCCTGTCCTGGGCTGTAAGTGCCGGGGAAAAAACACGGTCTGTGACCTGTGGGGACCCCACCCTGCTGCAGCATCCCTGGGGATCCTGCCACGGCGGTTTGTTGTCACTGCTCTGCGGACCTGGCTGGGATTGGCGGCTGTGCTAACTCGGAGCAGGCGACCCCCGCCCAGGGGCCCTCAGCAGTTGTGGAGATGGAGCCCAGCTGCCAACCTCGCCCTTGGTGAGGGCTCCCTCGCGGCTGGATTCTCCCATCTGGGTTCTCTGCTCGGCCAGCGGGGATGATGTGGCAGAGCGTGATGGTTCCTCCCCGACCCTGGAGGCTGAGCCCTGTTCCCGGGGTGCTGAGCACATCGCAGCGGCTGTGTGTGATCCGGGGGTGCTGAGCACATCGCAGCGGTTGTGTGTGATCCGGGGGTGCTGAGCACATCGCAGCGGTTGTGTGTGTTCCCGGGATACCCCAGAGTCACCCGCTGGTGCAGCCTCCCCCACAGCCCTGCCCTTCCCCAGCCCTGCCCTTCCCCAGCCCTGCCCCTCGTGCCAGGTGCGAGCGAGGTGGGTGAACAGGTGGTCGTGTTTGCTTTCCTCTCACGGGCCCCTGCATTTCAGCTGTTGTCTTGTTTACCTCCTCAGCGCTACAGCACTCAGCTCTGGTCGCTGCCCTGCCCTTTGAGGGCGGTCACCGGCTCACTCGGTCCCCGCGCTGCGGGATGGCTGCGGTGCCCTCGGGCACGGTGCACACGGGCTGGGCTCACGCCCCTGTGGCGGAGGTGGCCGGGGCTGTTTGGTGTCAGCCCGCCGCGTGTCCCTGGGGCCGCCTGGAAAAGCCCTCTCTCCTTCTGCCGTGGGCTCCGCGTTCGATCGCGTGGCACCGATCCAGCCGCTTTGTTTGAGAGCAGTTTAAATACCCTCCTTGCAGCTCTGCTAAACCGCTGTAGCTTTGGCTGCAACTTTGCATTAATAAGGAATGATAAAGCGCTTTTAACCATTCAGAATTTTCTTAAACAGTTGGCCCATGGGCATGTGTAATCACGGTCTTGTCTCATTGCACCGCAGCTCTTCCAGTCTTTCAACTGCTTCTAACAAGTGGTGGCCTTTTTGAGAAGCGCTGGCTTCCAAGAAGTTTCAAGGGAAGGCTTGCACCAAAACACGGGAGAGTTCTTGGAGCTAAAGGCAACTTCTGTGTCCCAGCTTCTTTAGAAAAGGCTGCGCTTGTCCTGTCATGAGCGTAAAGCCAGGAACCAATTTCTACATTTGGAAGAATAGGATAGTGGGTTGTGTATAATGGTCCAAGGGTGGCTTTGAGAACAAAAAACTGGTTTTTGATGCCTTCTTCCTTTGCTGTAGATTTTCTCCATGGCTTGGGGGAGGTGGCTGCAGTGCAGATTTTTGAATGGGAGTGTGGGACTCCAGCCTTTAACTTCTGTGTTCCTCAAGTCACATCTGAGGATGAGGCTGAAGGAGCCCAGTGATGTGTATGTAATGGAGAGTATTCGGTCTGTACCCCTTGTTAGAAATGTTGCTTTAATGAGTTGGCATTGGAACTGCGTTGATATGGGCTGAATAGGGAAAAAAGCCTTTTTTCCCACTGAAAAATTTGGATGTGGTTTGCTGTCAGCAGCAAGTAGTTGCTGCAATTAGAGGCAGGTTACTAAAGAAGACAAAATAAGTGGTTGCATGTGATGCCCATTAGCAAGGAGCAATGAGCAGGATTTTCATGCTTCAGAAGGGGTTTGGGAGTTTTGCTCCTGGGAAAGGAGGAGCAGAGGGAGCTTTGTGGGGAATGGCAGAAGCTGATGCCCGGTCAGACCTCTCCTTCCTCTGACATCTATAGGGTACTGTCTTGCCAGAAATTCAAACTCATCCCAGGCTGGGGCATGTCATGGCAGGAAATTTAAAGTTGTTTGAGCACTGCTAACTTGTTTTTGTCTTTTTCATTTTGTTCCCCTTTGCTTCATCCTGGATGTCTAAAAGGACAGTTGGAACCAATAAATGAGGTGAGTTAATCTGATGATTCACTCCCCGCTCTGTCTCCTCGCTCCATCCTGAGGGGATTGTGTCGTATTTTCTGACTCCTTACTGATGTCCTAGATATAAGTAATGCACTGCATTTTGGGCTGGTATTTTTTTGAGTTTGCAATGCCCAGATTTTGTTTATGGAAAAAGAAACATGTTTTACTGTAGCAAAAAGCCACGTTCCTGTGAAGTCTTCTCTGCAGATCAGGTTCCTCTGAGGAAACCCCTCCGCATAGTCCACGCTCATGAATACTGCAAATGTCTCGAGTATTTTGGGGAGATAACTTCGGATAATCTCTCATACACTTAATTTCTTCAGTTTCTCAGGAACATTTCAAGGTCATGTCCAGCTGTAAAGCAGCGTGACCCTGGTGCAGGTGCTGTGCCCTTGCAGCCTGGTGTCTCCCACCGTGCCCACGGAGCAGTGCCCTTGTGCTGCCTAATGAGCCCTCTCATGAAGCTGGGGCTGGAAATGAGCTCAGGTTTGGCTCTGCTTCCCTCAGAGCAGAGCTTTGAAGTGGGGGAAGGCTGTGGGGATGGCATGGAAATGGGGCCACAGCACCCTTAAAAGTGGTGCTGCCAGTGCCACCACGGAAACCTCAGAAATTGAAGACTTTTCTGGGTCAGCTATTCTTCTACAAAATATCATGGAAGGTTCTTCATTAAATTAATCATGGTAGTAGAGGGGAAGCATGAGGATAGTGTGCTCTGGCTAATCCATTTTAGTGGTGAGTTTGTTGGGCTGTAATGTTTTATGTGTATGGATTGTACAAATATTACTGGTACCTCTACAGGGATGAACTGTGTTCACATTGCTGTGGTAATTAAATAGATCCTTGCTGGATTAAATTGAAGCTTTCACTTACCTTCTGTTTTTTAATTCCTTCTGTTGTATGTTTGCTGATCTATTAGATTGTTGATGTCTGTGGAGGAAGACACGTTTCCACTCCAGCATATTGCTGTGCCACAGTGCTTTGTAAATCACCCTCTTGCCAACCTACATAATAATACATTGCTACTAGAGGGGAAAATACCTGCAGAGAATGCTTATTTTCCTGCCTTGTTATGGCATCAGTGGCGTTGGGCTGGTAAATGCATAGCACTTGTCTGTTGGTATAGATGAAATAAATATAGTTTTTAATGTTCTGTTGCAGAAACACAAACACAAATACAGCTGAATGTTTTTTCTCAATAGCTATTGACGGGTTGTAATCTCGTACTTTGGTTCCCACTGGCTCCAGGGTCTGCTCGCTCGCATCTCGGATCTCTTGCTGTGCCGCTGGACTTGCAGAAATTGTTGTCAGAAGTGTTTAGACTGTAGCTGTTGTCAGACAAATGAAGATGAAGTTGAAATCCTGGGACCTTTTCCTGCTCAAACTCCAGCCTGGCTGTAAGTTTAGGTGCACGATTTCCTAGTTTTAACCAAGGAGTAGGGCTGCTCAGATGAGGAGAGAGTGTTGGTATGGATTGCAATGGGACATTCAGAGGGTGGCACTTCCAGAGCAGGAGCCACCTGAGGGTGGGAATGCAGGGTTCTCCTGGCATGGTGAAAAAGGGCAGCTCTGTTAACTCAAATAGCAAGGTTAGTCTTTGTAAAAACCTTTTCTGATGGGTAAGACAGGAGCTGTTTTGTAAGCTGGCATAACAAGCTGGTAACTGGTTTAGCTGTGCCCCTTCTCTAAAGATGCCTTTCATCTTCAGCCCTGTTTCTTCTTCAGATGGACCAGCCCTTTGGAGCACTTCAACTTGGCTGAAATGCTGATGAGGTTGTTTTGAAGCACTTTCTTATCCTAGCGTGAAGGTGGTTATCATACAGGCAGATGAAAGGCAGAGCTTCTACATGCTCTGAAGGAGAAATTAATTTAAAGTTTCATTTAGCAGGACTTGATCTCCTGCGTCACCATAGTACTCTTCAGAATTTCTTCTCAAATCATTAAAGAACCACAGCACCAGGTTTTATCTGGAGCTTTGATGAGTATATTTGCAAATCCATTACAAAGGAAGTCAGTGAAGTCTTCCCTCTTTTACTCCCTCTCAGTCAGGAATCCGCAGCACAGAGGTGACCCCGTGGAGGCGTTAGGGAAACCCAGAAGGGAGCAGAGCTCTCTGGGGTTTTAGGGGCTGCCTTGTCAGCTGGGCTGGGCTGTCTTTGTGGAGCAGACCATTTGATGGGCACGGCTTCAGTGTGCCCAGAGCTTGGGGCACAGGAGAGGCCTATTCAGTGCATCATGTGATGCTCAGATTTTGGTACCTGGGCACGGAGACACTCAGGTAATTTTATCTACTCCTGTGAGTATGTGCTGTTATTCTGTGTCAGCTCTGGAAGGTTCAAGTCTTGGTGCTGCATGAAATAAATTTTCTCATGTTTAAATCGCAGTGTTGTCCACGTACCCTTTTGAATTCAGGTAGAACAGGATGCTAATTAATACTGAAGCAATAAAAATAGAGCTGTTCGAGATGTGTTAGAGTGGTTTTTAAGTGTGGAGCAGCATATTTAAGAGCCTGATATATGCTCAGAAACGGATTCACCTGCAATTAATGGGGAATAGAAACAAAATCAATGCTAAATAGGAAAGCATCACGCACAGGAGAGCAGAGTGATGAGGCTGCAGTATTGGACTTGGAGAGGTTGGTGCAGGAGCAATTACATATTGGGAACAAGCAGCAGGGCCTGTGGTGAGGGGGTGACTCTGAGCTTCTCTGGTGTGCTGAGAAGCTGAAAGGACACCCTGTGTGTTTTGGAGTGTGGAGAGATTGTACCAGGGTGTAGTTTTTGACTCTTGGATTCTTCTGTCTGGCTAAAGGGGAGATGAGAGCACTGAGCCCTGTTCTTACTGTCTCAAATCTCAGATGTGTGGTGCCTTTGCAGATGAGTTGGACTTTGCCACAGGCAGAGAACATGGAAACCTTTGGACTCATAAAATGCTCTCTCCAGCCTGTATTGTTCCCCCTGGTCCTGCTCCAACTGAAAGCCCCTACAATAACTTCTTGGAATGGCCATAAGCAGAGGGCAACACGCTCTGGGAAAACAACAACCCAGTTCTTCAACCCTGTTGCACTTTATGCTTCACCTGTGGGTGCTCACAGACCCCAGCCCAGGCCTTTTATCCATCTTTCCATCCAGCTCCGGGTGGTTTTTGGAGCAGGTAGGGTCTCCCTGTCCTGCTCTGGTGCTGAGAGAAGGTGAATTCCCAGAGGTGAGGCCTGAGAGGGGCAGCAGGCACCAAAGAGGAGGACACAGGAGAGAAGGAGCTTTGCCTTGCCGGGAGACCTGGACGCTGCCGTGGCTCAGGATCACTGAAGTCGCCATGTCCTGTGACACAGTGACAAAGCTGTGATCCCCAGGGATGGCTGTAAACACACTTGGATGTACAAGATGGAGATGAGGCTTTGCCTGCTTGAAAATGCTGTGGGCTCCTCTTGAGCTGGCATGGACCCAGAGTGGTGCCAGGGAATGTGACAGTGCTTTGTGGGTCCAGGGGGATTTTGCTGGAAAAAGGTGAGGGAGCACAGAAGTTACTTAAGTGAGGAGGGAAAAGAGAACAGAGGAGATAGGGAGAAATAGAGGACCCAAGGGGATGTGATTGAGAGGAGAGGGGAAGGAAATGAGCCTGTAGAGGAACAAGGGTCTGGAAGATGAAGAGGGAAAGAAAGTAAAAGGCAGGAGCCAGATTTGCTATATTTTGTTTGCTGATGAATGGGAGAGCCAAGCTTTTTGTGTGTTTAAGGTGGAAATAATCCCACATTGACTCAGAATCCAGAAACCAAAGAAAAATCCTGTTTTCACTGTGTTGATCTTATGTTTTTATATCTCTATATCATTTTTGGATGTAGGGAATGATCTCTGGAGTTAGACGTGTGAGCAGAGTAAGAGTTTGGACTTGATATTAAATAAGATGTTTAATGGGTATGTTTTTAAGTGCTCAGAGATCTGTGTATGCCAGTTGACGCCTCATTCTTTCTTTTTTTCCCTCTTATATTTTTAAAGGGGGCTTTTGGATTTAGTGGAAACCCCTACAATGAAAAACATATTTGACATCAACATATTTTGCATTTAGATGCATGCATTGAATTTGGGAACAAATCAATGTATTGTATTCCCTGCTTGCAGCCTGAAAGTGTTTTAAAAATAGATCTAAGTTCTCAGCTTAGATCTTTCCATCTTGCCTCTTCTTCATGGGCCTGAGACACTGGTGTCATTTAGAATGAGATTTGTTCTTTCTCACCTTCCTACCCATGCCCCAGGGGAAAACTGCTTTTATGGTCCTCATTGGTGAACGAGCAAACATCTAAATGCCCGTGGTTAATGACCCATCCTTTATTTTCTGGCCCTAGGTTTTCCCTTTGGCAGCTCTGAGACACCTCATAGTCCTGGAAATTCAGGAGCTGGATAAAGCTGCAAGTTTAAGCCCTTCCTCTTGAAAGAATATGGATTTTTCTCACTTTCTGAATTTTTTGCAGTAGCAACTTAGGGAAAAAAACCCATTCCTGCCATGAGTCCAGTTGCATTGACCTGAGTGTGTGGTAACTTCTGTTATTTCATGAGGAGCACTTGCATCCTGGTCCGTGCAGAAATGGTCTGGGAGTGAGGGTGTAAGCTGGAGCTGCCTGTTATGGAATATTCTACACAAACCCCAAAGATAAACAGTGCACACTGTGAGACTGAATTGAAATCAGGACACGACTCCTCTTTCCAAAGGTTTGGATTAAACAAAAACAGAGCTGCTTTAACCAGAGCCAAAGTTTATTTGAGGAAAAATTATTGTGGCTCAGTAGCAATTTCCTTACTAAAGGTCATCTGTATGTTATTAACTCACTATTACGTTTACCCATTGTAGAACATCCTTAATGCCTCTCTTCCTGATTCCCTTTTCACCCTGCTGCCTTCTGTGCGTTTGCTTCTCAAACACAAGCATATCCAAATGCCACCTATCATTGTGTGGACCTGCATTTAGGCATGAAAAAGCTATTTGTGTTCCAAGTACTGATTGTATATCAAACTGTATGGTTTGGACTGCCTTTAATGGGCTGCAGAGCTGTGCAAATACTGTATGCCCCTCTTAGCACAGGGTTTGGTTCTGATAATTAACAGAATTTTTTTTTTTTTTTAGTGTGGATGAGTTGTGTGAGTCTGAATTGGTGAGATTTGTATGGATCCTGCTGTGAACTTTGTGGGTTTGGATAAGAATTTCCAGTGGGTTTTTGGGCTTTGTTTGGTTTCTTTAATGCGTGTTGGGCTTTTCTGCAACTGCTCTTTGCAGGGTATACCAACTGCTCTAGTCCAGTCATTGGTTACTAATGAAAATGATTCAATGTATTTCATTTATACCCAGCTGAGCCGTGCACACAGAAGGGGTGGACTGGAAGCAAAATTGAGACAGAATTGCCCCTTGCTTTGCTCATTTCGTGCTGATGCTTTCCCGGTGCTGTGCTGCTGCTGCTGCCTCGAGGATTGGCTGTTTCGCAGGATGCACCGCCCGTCACACTCCCACTGCGCGGTTCCATTTCCATCGGCAGCGCTCCCCTCCGAGCAGCAGCTGCAGATTTCCTCTCCTCGAGTTGTCTCTGCCTGCTCCTGCCCTCCTTTCACTCAAAGCTGGCAGATCCCCACTTCTCTGAGGAGCCGCTGCAGCTGTGACATGTTGGGGTTTTCAGCCAGAATGTTTTATTTAAAAACAACTAGTGTGTACACATATAGATTTAAACAAACTGAAAGGGGAGTTGCGTGGACTTCTCTGTGGTGGCTGCCTTCTGCAGAGTCTTCTCAAAGATGCTACAAAACTGGCTTTGTCATTTAGATCCTGCCAACTTCCCTGCTGCCACCAAGACCCCTGGGCAGTAAAATATTGTCTGGTGAGAATCACGTCCGCTTTATAGAAATGGACAAAAAGCAGCCAGTTATTTAGAAAGGGATTCCAATAATTAGCAAATAATGAATTGTGTTTATAAGACCAAGTTTTGAAGCTTTACTGGCAAACCTGCAATATTTTACCAGGAGGTGTGTGGTAGGTTTGGGATATCGAAGCATGGTGGTTTTTCTGTGCTGGTTCACTCCTAGTGAAGTCTGTGTTTCCAAAGTATAGCTGTGAATTACAGCAGGAAGCTGCTGTTTGGGGTTTGTGGGGTTTTGTTTTTTCTTTTCTTTTTTTTTTTTTTCCTTAGAAGTATAATATTTTTGATCAACATCTGTGTTATATGTGCCTTAGTGGCCTGTGTCATGCTCTAATACTGATAAAAGTCTGCTTGAAAGACAGGCAGAAAGAGGAAGAATCTGTTTTTTACATGGGTCTGAAGTGGGTTGCTCAGCCTTTTGCTTGCCAGATAGATCAGGAGATAGCCCACAGCACGGAGGGACAGCACCCGAGCTCGCCCCGAGTGCCAGAACACGTTGTTATTCTGTGTTATACCCCTGGTGCTGCCTTGAATCATCCAAAGGTCTCTCCTTACAACAGGATAAGCAGCCAGAACGAGGACAAAGAGGGAGACTCTGATAATGCAATCAGCGAGCTGCCTCCCACCCTCCAGGACGTTTCCCCTGACAGGAGGAGATCGTCCTCAGATACATCACGGTCCTCTCACAGCCTCACGCGGCGGATCTCCAGTAAGGCCGTCCTTCCAGCACTAATGTAATTCTTGTGGGGGAGAAAATCAAACTGTAGTGCTTGCTCTTTCATCTTTTAGACAGGGAGCCGAGTCAAGCTGAAGGTCCATTGATTAAAATCTCATCCTGCCTTGCAGGAGCACAGTGGAAGGGGCCAGCCCTGCTGCTCTTGCTGAAGCACAAGCGTGGTGGTTGCACGAGAGAATGGACAGGGAGGGAAAAGTGCAGGGGAGCTTGAGCTTCAGCAGAGCTGAGGGTGCTTTGGCTGCTGGCAGTGCAAGGGGGAAAGCCCCACAGTGGAGCCTGCACAGACACAGAACAGCTGCACCCAGAGCAGCACCCAGAGCTGACGTGCACCTCTGATTGCCTTAGTGGACTTTCTAACCATCAGATTTGTGTGTTTCTCTCGTTCAGGTCTGGAGTCGAGGAGGCCAAGTTCTCCGCTAATTGACATCAAACCCATCGAGTTTGGAATAATAGGAGCTAAGAAAGAAATAGTTCAGCCAACTATCCTGAGAAAAACCTACACCCCAGATGACTATTTTAGAAAATTTGAACCAAGGCTGTACTCTCTTGACTCAAATAGCGATGATATGGACTCCTTGACAGATGAGGAGATCTTGTCCAAGTACCAGCTGGGCATGCTGCACTTTAGCACACAGTATGATCTGTTGCATAATTATCTAATAGTGCGAGTCATCGAGGCTAAAGATCTGCCTCCTCCAATTTCTTACGACGGCTCGAGGCAAGACATGGCTCACTCCAACCCCTACGTGAAGATCTGCCTCCTTCCTGATCAGAAGAACTCCAAGCAGACCGGAGTGAAACGCAAAACGCAGAACCCAGTGTTTGAGGAGAGGTACACATTTGAAATCCCCTTTTTAGAAGCCCAGAGAAGAACTCTGCTTTTAACTGTAGTGGATTTTGACAAATTCTCACGCCATTGTGTTATTGGCAAAGTGTCAATGCCCTTGAGCGATGTAGACCTTGTGAAAGGTGGACACTGGTGGAAAGCCCTTGTGCCTAGTTCTCAGGTAACAGAATTTATCAGATTATTGCCACAGTTTTTCTCACTGTTTCGGGGGTTTTTTTTGTGTGTGTGTGTGTGTGGTTCCTTTGGCTGTTGGCAGGCAATGCTGTTTCTAATTAGTAATTGTCGTCTTGTTAACACAGCATCTGCTGGGTTGGAATAATGTGGGCCTACGACTGGTTTCATAACTAACAGTGTGAGGTGGAGTCTTTAATAGTCATGACCAAAGATCCTGTGTCAGCTTAAATGAGAACAACTCAAGCCTGCTCTGGAAGTCTGCACCTTTGGGAAGGTGTTTCTTGTCACTGCAGTGACCTGCATCTGCTCTCAGCAGTGCAGTGACCCTGCACCCAGGTCATTCCTGTGCTTTGAGGACGTGAGGGGAACCACTGGTGCCAGCTCAGTAATGATTTGATTCAATAAAACATGTCGAAGATGAAATGTACACAGACTTGTGGCATAATCCATGAGCAAAAATCTGCACAGGAGTGATAAATTTATTTTCCTCAGATCCCTGAAGGAACTAAATTTGCCACAAATATTTGTCTAATGCAAGTGGAATGTTGCATGCACTTCAGGCATTTCAGCTATCTAATGGGATGGGAAGAGGAGGTGCAGAGGGTCTGTATGCTTTCATCTCTGTTCTCAGTTAAGGGCCACCTCCTTGCCAGCCAGGTAAAGGGCTGTTCAGTGGAAAGATCTGAGCTTTTCAGCCAGGAACGGTGCTTACCTACCAAACTTGCCACTAGTGGTATCACCCACATAGCTAGAGGCACAGAACCCTGTGGAGAACCAGGAGAAGAACATCGTGTGAACAGCATCACAAA
The DNA here is from genome assembly GCA_013397915.1 of Daphoenositta chrysoptera. NCBI lineage: Eukaryota > Metazoa > Chordata > Aves > Passeriformes > Daphoenositta > Daphoenositta chrysoptera. The sequence continues at coordinate 23,729 of VZRO01001505.1, read as the reverse complement.
TGTTTGTTCTGAGGACAGGAGGATCACACGAGGTTGGTGTAGCAAGCTTGGATCTCCCACTGCCGTTCCAGCTCTGCAATTGCAATTCCCAAGGAGTCTTTGCTGAATTAAACCCTGTTGGATGGTTCACTTTTTCTTTGATTTTTATGTGTTCACAAAAGGGTGCCATAGCCAGAGATACTGGATGAAATGAGCAGTAAATCATTGACCTCACCACTGTTTCACATTGTGGGTTCAAGAGTCTGATTTGGAGTGGAAAGTTGTGATCAGACACTTGTGGAAGGGAAATACCCAGGCAGTGTTTGTAAGTGCAGCCAGCTGGGGCTCTGGCTCTGCTTTGCCCCTGTGTGTGCAGAGGGGATGGGAGGACCTTTTCCTCTTGCTCAGACCTGCTGCTTTGTATAAGGGGGGGAGGAAGATCAGGGCTCCAGGTAACTGCAGGATTATCCAGCTGGATTTCCTGTGACAGAAGTAGGAGCGTTGTGGGATTAGCTTGAACAATGTTCTGGCAAGAAAGGAATGTCTTGGCAGTTGTGCTCAAAACCATGGGGTCCCAGAAGGTGTGTTCATGTAGGGCATGTCTTCGTGTCAGTGGGATCTGCTTGGCTCAGTGAAGAGGCAGTGGAGGGCACGGGGGCAGCAGTTATAAAGTGATTTATTAGGAAAATCAACGAATTGTTTAGGTTAGAAAAGGCCTTAAGGTCATCAAGTCTAACCCTTAAACCAGCACTGCCGAGGCCACCACTAAACCGTGTCCCTGGCCTCCTCTCACTCTCAGAGCTTCTCCCCAAAATGTTCGTTTACAAATGCCTGCAACAATTTTCTTCCCTTTTCTTTTTTTTTTGGTGTTAGCAGTTCATCACGGGCTCTGTGTTGTGTATCTGAGGGCAGAGCCCTCCTCTTTGCATCCCATTATCTTCCTGTGATTCCCACCATGCAGTTTTGCTTCTCTCCCCGCTCCCTACTTTTGCATGATAAATACTTCTCTGTATTTTGCATCTCTTTATGAGTTCCATGGACTCATCCCACAGCTAATACAGACCTTGATTAGGAAAGATCATCTCTGCCTTCTGTGCCAAGCTCAGAGCCAGCTCTTCCTTTTCCCCTCTCCAAAGTTTCATTGAAAGCTGCTGCTGTTTTCAGCAGTGCTGTCTGCTTCACCAGCATTCAAGATAAATTATTTATGCAGAAGTTAGCATTTCTGATATTTATAAAAGGAAGGAGAAAGACAAAACTCCATTTGAATGGGCAGGCTTAGAAGCCTTTTGCATTTATTCCCTTGCTATCACATGGAAAAACTTCAGCAAAAAGTCCTCCACACTTTGATCAGTAAAGTGGTCCTTTCATACCTTTTTGCTGTTTTTACTTCAGCTGGCAGACTGCAGCTGTAAAGGAACAACAGTGGTTGAACAGGACATCCAGGGATGATGCTTGGCATCATCTTCCCATATTTTCTCGTTGATAACATTTTTAAAGTTCACGGAGTAAGGCATGTTTCATCCTAGTGGTGATTAAATTCATTGATCAAAGAGTTAAGATAAATCCTGGAAGAAGTAAAACAATAAAGCTTATTGCTTTGAAAAAATACATTTTAATGTCTTACGATAACACTGATGTTTGTGCTAGAATTTCTGAGGGTTTTTTATTACTAGTTGGAACGTTCTGCCTGTGGAATGATAGATTTGACATGTTGACAATTTTTTTTATACTTCTCACTTTTTTGCTTGATTAGCTGAGGAACAGACAGCCTTTATCAGTTTCTTGTTGGATTGAACCTGAGCCTGCTGAAATGTGCTTTGTGTTGAGAGATGGTGACAGACGGGGACAAAAAAAATACCTACATGCAGTTGCATTTTATTTTGCAGAAGATGTGCTTGGATCCTGGAGAGCAGCACAGACTGCTGTGGTGCAGTTCTGAGGAAAATTTGCTGGTCTGGGTTGGCTGCCCCGGGGCTGTGACACAGAGCAGCAGCTGGCAGCACCCCACAGCCACAGGAGAAAAGGCTGAAGCAGGTGCTTGGAAAGGCAGTAACAGGGGGAGAGAAACACAGACAGTCACAGACATGATATGTGAAGATGAAAGACACAAAATACGTGATTTTTTTTTATTTAAACTGGAATTTATAGACAGAAACATCATGAGCTGGAAAGAGATGGAGGAAAGCGAATCCAGATGGCAGGAGCTATAGAGAAGTTTTCTCTTCAGACTCGTGGGAGTGGGAGGGTGGCAGCCTCTGTAGAAGAGCAGAGAAAGTGGCCAAATGACGTGAGTTAAGATGAACATCTGTTTTGCACTTGCTGTCTCCACCTGGAAGCCAGTGACAGAGTGTGCTGATAAAGTCAGGTGCCGAGTCCTTGTCCCACCATCACACTGAGTTCCCTCATCCCAGAGCTGGAACACTGCCCTACTACAGGGCTGTGCCAGCACCAGCGGCTGCAGAAGGTGGGGAAAGGCAGGAAAGTTCTGGTGTGAGCAGTGTCAGCAGGGACAGTGAGCTTCTCCCGGGTGAGGCACGGTCCAGCTTCTGCAGCCAGCAGCTCTGGGGCTCCACTGCGAGCTGGAGCAGGATCAGCTCCTTAGGCCGGTGGGTGGGACGCGGATCTCCTCGTTATTGGAGGAATATCCCCATTACCAGCCCGCGGAGCTGTTGGTGAGTGAGGCCGCAGAGCCCTGTCCGGGGGTGATGGGGTGATGCGCTGGCTGTGCAGGGCTGTCCCGCTGGCTGCCAGCCCCGGGTGGCCGCAGCGCCCGGGCAGGGCCGAGCAGAGGCTGTGCTCCCAGCCCAGGAACAGCACTGCAAACTCCTCCGTGCTGAGCCTCGGGCTCAGGGCTGTACCTGCACACCAGCACTCCCCGCGCTCGGATCGCGCCCTCGGCGCTCGGGGGACCGAGCCCAAGCGCAGGCACGGGGGAGCTGCTGCCCGGTGCACCAGCACAGCAGCTGAGCAGAAGGACTTCTTCCTTGTGGAAAATGTCACTGCAGGTATTGCCAAATCCTTTCTCCTTGGTGCTTCTGGGAGGCTCTCTCTTGCAGGGTAATTAATGCCTTTCTAAAGCGTGGTAGCTGCTCATGGAAAGGCTCTTGAGTCCAGTCCCCATAGGAACACTCTGCGGTCCTTAAATATCCCCTGAAATGCGTGTGGCTTTGCCTAATTACCATGAATGAAGTTGGCAGGCCTTGCTGTAGCTGGGCTCAGATTCGCATATTTCGCCGCTAAACTAATTCTGAAGCACATGTTCAGGACCCCAAGTTTTATTGACATATGATTCATTTCTCTTTTGGCAGATTTGAGTGGGCAGGAATAAATGTTTTAGACCAGCAGTAATGAGAGCTTGGAGATCATTCCACAAATGAAAAAAAAATTGTCTAGTTGTGGTGGGAAAACAGCACGAAATTCCTTCTTCCCTCAAATGAAGCCATTTTTATAGTAGAGGGAGTATGTATTGGCCTTGCTTTTTTAACTTCACACTGTGAGAGCACTTGAATGACCTGTCAGTTCTGATGTTCAGGATGGTACCAGGTGCTTACATGGGGCCATGTTTGCTCAGCAGCAGGATGTTAAAATCACCCTGGAAGTGATTTACCTGTGGCCAGTGGAGATGCCCTGGGCAAAGTCTGGCAGAGGGCAGGATACACCCACCCTGCAGGTCGCTGGAGTTGGAACTGTGATGGGATGCCGTGATGGATGCTTGTCCATCATGATAGCATTTTTAGCACTTAACCTGTGGTTTGTTTTAATATTTTGGCTTGTGTTGTTCTGCTATCGTATTTTCTTTCACTCTTCTTGTTTATTTTACCCCAGTTCCACTTCAGCGGCTTTCCCCCCTATCCCTTTTCAGTCTTTAAAGCTGCAGCACTGAAAAATTTTTCTTCTAGATTGTTTTCTCTTTATCCTTATCTGTCTTCTTGGTCACCTCATCCTTTCCCCTCAGTGCTGTTCACTCCCTGCCCTTCCTGCAGAGGACTGGGGTGCTCTGGGTGTATTTTGCTGAGGAGGAGCCCCTAGAGAGGCTGGTGGGGTCCCAGGGCAGGACCTCTCCACAGGGTGTCTTCTCCCCAAAGCTTTTTGCACAGCAGAGGTTTTCTCATGGCCATCCAAAGTGATGCAAAGGCAGTTCGACTTCAGAAGGGATTTTGTGGCTCTCTTCATCGTACATCCAGTTGGTGTCTGTTATGTGGGAAACACTGCTCCTATTCATTGGTAAGTGTATTTTTTCTCAGGTTCTGGTCCTTAATAGCTCAGCCTTCCCAAAACAATGGCTGTGTCACAGGATGCTGTAGAAAGCCTGTTAGAGCAAACTGTTCTAAACCATCAGTTTTCTAATGTGCCCGAAGGTACCAACACAGAAAACCTTGAGGAGGAAAATCAATCTGAAACTTCATTAGGAGAGATGCATAGATGTCTGTGCTGATGTAATGTGCTCTGGTTCCTGTTGGGAAGGGTTTCAGCTGCAGAATTTTGCTGGTGTTGTAGCAATGCACAAGGAACAGTCGGGGGGCCTGTGAGGAAGGAATTACCTGGTCCAGACAAGATGTGCGAATGGCATTAATTAAAAGCTCATCTTCCTTTGAGGGAGCCTCTTTGTGTTTCAGAGATGACATGAAATAACAGAAAAATTTCTGGATCAAAATTTCTGGTATCAGCCCAGGCAGTAACTGGAGAAGGTTCTGGATCACAGGCAAGCCCGAAGCTGCAAATCCAACCTGGCAGCGTAATACAGCCGGGAGTGAAATGTTAATCAGAGCTTCAGGAGAGTCTCAGACATCCCAGACTTGGTGTCACTCCGGCATCTCATCAAACAGGAAATTGCTTTTCCAGGGTCATCTGGGATCTCGGCACGGAGCAGCGCGTCATCAGCATAATAATGGCAGCGAAATGATGCCTGAGCAGGCGGTGCTGAGGGGCACCTCTGCACGCCGCTGCTGCGAGCCAAGCATTGAGGGCAGAGCCAACAGCACTGTGGTTTCCTGATGAAAACACCTAGGAAATGTAAAATTCGGGCGCTTCCTCGCCCTGCGGTGAGCAGCGTGCTGGCACCTTGTGCCTGAGCTCGCATCCCCTTCTCAGCCCAGCCCCACACCAGCCGGAGCCTGGGATGCTCCAGTGCGAGAGAACGAGGGTGATGCCTCTGTGCCTCCACGGGATGCTCTGAACCAGGGGCTGAGGGTGATGCCTCTGTGCCTCCACGGGATGCTCTGAACCAGGGGCTGGGCTCGGGCTCGCTGCTGCGGGCAGCACAGAGCGTGTCTGTGTTTGCTGTGGGTGAGCAAGGCTGTCACACCAGCAAAGGCAGCCGTGGCATGAGCTTGTCGGGAAAAGCACGGGGAACTCAAACCTCCTGCCTCGTACCTCCTGCTTCTTGGAGCAGCCCGTGAATTCTGTGCTTGTTTGCTGATCGTGGCAGGAGACTGAAGCCCAGGAGAAGCTGCTGAGCGTGGGGCAGCACGGCACAGGGCGGGCAGTGCCAGCCCCTCGTGTGCTGTCAGCCCCCGATCCACTGTCCTGGGCCCGACATCCCCGAAGGCTCCGGGGCAGCATTTGAGGCACGTTCCCAGACCCTCGTGGCTAGAAGTGATGCACTGATGGTAGCAGAGGCAGCTGGCTCTGGCATTCAGCGCCCTGAAAAGGCTGAGTCGCTTGTCCCGGGAGGTGAGCTGCTCGGGAATCGGGGTTCCTTCTGGAACTCCTCCTGCTCCTGCTGCACGCCTTGCTGGTGCTCTGCCTGTGCCGGGGCTGCCCTGCCGGGCTGCCTCCGAGCACACCCGTCCTGCCCTGGCCTTGGAGCCAGGGGCTGCGTGTTCCCTCCCTCAAAGTGATTAACACAAACGTGGGCACTCTCGAAAAGCTTGAAGGGGCAGAATGTGCTATTGAGATTTGGAAGATCAGGCTTGATCTGAGACTGATTAAAGCTGCTGATAGTCTGCCTGCTGTCTTTGGTGGATCGCACTTATAGAATGTAGCGATTTACATCTCTCCTTACTCAAATTTAAGCCTAGATAGCCAAAAAGATTTTTCTAGAGGTGCTGATGTCCCTGTTAGGTTAGGTCCTGCAGAAAATTAGGTCCTGCCTTTACCTGTGGAAGGCTGGGTGGGTTAGGCAGCAGTGTGATGGTCACACCAGAGTGGCTCCTTCTGTGACCTCTGCAGGGGTGATGGGACCTGGTTCTCCTGCCAGTGCCTCAGTGGGTGTTACAGATCCAGCCTGACACTGTTGGGTACAACACTGGGCTTTTTTTAAAATAATGAAATGTAAATGCAAATAAATTGGAAGCATGGAGATCTGCCTTCCCTTGCTGAGCTTCATGGCTCTTCTCTGGCCCAGGGAAATGCCTTGTGGCCTGCAGTTCTTGGATAAGGGCAACAGCTTCCATCAATGGACAGCTCCAGAAGTAATTATCCCAAATGTTAATGTGGATTTTCACCACTGTAAGCCTGCAGTGATTGGAAAGGTCCTACATCACTGCCCCATGCCAGCCTGCCACCTGGCTGTGCCAGAGGTTTGGTATTTGTAGCCGGAGCTGTTTTCTCTTCCCAGCAGGTAATAAAATCACTGATCAGTTTCGTAATTTGCACTGTCCAAATGCACCTGAATTTCTAGGAATTTAAGCCTAAATGGAACCTGACTGGCAGTGAATGCAAGTGGAAGTAGGAGTGTTAGGAGTGAAGGAGTTAAAAATGTTGATATGTTAAAAAAATGAGCTGTGGTCAAGGGCCACCCCGTGTGGCTGCTGTCGAGGGTGGTGGTGTGGGCACTGTGATGCTTCCCTCCTGTCCTGGTAATAGGATTAAAAGTCACTGACTGTTCTTGGTGATAAACGTGTCTGCAGGCTGTTCCAGCCACAGACTGAGAGGAGCATTTCTGGGCAAAATCAAATGAAAGATGATAGCTTAAATTAATTAGATGGTGTTCAGACCACCTCGGATGTGAGACTCTTAGATCCTTACACAGCACAACCACAGGGCACCACGGTGGGTGTGGGTATGGCTTGGCCTGGCCAGAGCTGTGAGTGTTGTGTGCATTTTGGGTCAGGCTTGTGTTGGGGAGTGGCTTTCTGATGGAAGGGACTTAAAACATCCCATATTGCACAGCACCGTGGTGTGGGAGCTGGCCCAGGCTGATGGAGGGGAGGTGCCTCCTCTGTAGCAACAAAAGAAAATGCATGTGGTGAGTGTGGGCACTGTGTAGTCACACACTGCCCCACAGTGTGACCCACAAGATGCTGTGACAAAAGGAATTTGGGGTAAGAAATCAGATGCTTTTCATGGTTGGGTTTCCCAGCAGCCCCAGCCTCAGTTTCCCTGAGCCACTGATGCCTTTGCCAGGGATTGTGCCTCGTGTGCTGGCCCATCTGCTGATGAACCTGGTTCTTTGGGTCCGTTCAGGCTGTGACTGTTCTGAGAGCCTTTTCCTTTCCTGTCTACCCAGCCCTTTAGTCTCTGCTTTCTGTAATCTAATATTTGGGGCATCAGTAAAGATGTTAAGGCCTTTTGTTAGGATTGCAGTAGCACTGCAGCTCCTTTACCTCTTGGGAATGGGCTCTGACACCTGCTCTGGGTTGGTTTTGGACGGTTTGGGATGAAGCAGTAGCTCTGCCCTCCTGCACCAGGCAGAGGGGTCGCTGCCCTGCCTGGCCTGGCTGGTGTTTCCAGCCTTGCTTCAGTGTGTGTGTTCTGCATCTGACAGCAAGAGCCTCTCAGAGCCAGGTCACGCCAGGGAGGAGAGGTTGTTTCAAACCCTCACGTCTGAGGAGCAGCAATGTGAGCTCTCCAGCTCTTTAATTACTAGTTTTAAGCATCATTAAGTACAAGGAGCAGAAATAAGGGCTGAGCAGCTGTACTGCTGTGGAGCTGTGGCTGTGGGCAGGCTGGGGAGCAGCAAGGGCACAGCTGGGCTGTGCCACCGTCTCTGGCAGATGCCACGGGAAGGGCTCCTCTGAACTGCCCTGCATTAACCCCTGCATGCCTGAACTTCCCAAGGGGCTGGTGTGGCCCGCGGGGGCTGGGGAGGAAGGAGAATGTCTCCTCCAGTGGGTCTGTGTTCTGCACATTGCTAAGGTCAGAACTACGTGGAACCATTAAAAATGGAGCTGCTGGAAGCTGCTGACCTCGTACTTCTGCCTCCTGATAGGTTCTCTTTGCATGGCTGCTGGGAAGCTGCTGAGGGATCGGTGATTAGAGAAAAATCTTCATTTGGGGATAGTTCCTTTCTTGTTTCTGCTTAGCACGAGGTACCACCAGATGGTTCTTGGTTGCAGTTCAGAGCGTGACTAAAATTCATTTTTCAGGCACTTAGACAAATGGGATTTATTTAATTTCTCTCCCTTCTCTTCTCTTCCTCTCCGAGCTCTGTTCTAAATTTCCACATTCTCTTTTCCCTGCAGAATGAAGTGGAGCTGGGAGAGCTGCTATTGTCACTAAACTACCTACCAAGTGCAGGAAGACTGAACGTGGACATCATTAGAGCAAAGCAGCTTCTTCAGACAGACATGAGCCAAGGTTCAGGTAAAGGGCAGTGCAAGTCTCACGTTACTCAAGCACAGATTATATGTGCCTTTAGAGCAGATCAGTGAGGCTGCAGTTTGTGGGGGACCCAGGGGAATTTGATGCTCAGTTCCTATGAATGCAAGGCTCTGGATGTCCAGCTTGTGTGTATAGCAAACAATAATGAAAGTGTTTGGAACGCTTACCCTGAGGCACAATGGAGGGTTTGCCAAATTTAATGTAAAAGTCTCTGAGCCAGGCTGAGGTGAGGAAGCAGGGCCTTTGCTCTCCCTGTGCTGTGTTCTGGAAGGCACAGTGGGCATTGCTCCCTGCTGGCTCTGGGCACTCTGGTGGGAACTGCTTCGTGCCCATGTCCTCAGGAGGTTTTCCATGTTCCCTGCCCCAGCCTCTGCTGCTGCCAGGATATTGGCATTTTCCAAAAAGAACAGTAGGCTTGGTTTCTGTCAAGATTGACGTTAACTGTGGTTTTGGCAGGGGCTGTTTTTAATCCAGCTGCCTGATTTTGTCCCCACTGCAGATCTCTGGGAGCAGCGTGGGGGTACCAGTCCCAGGCATTTCCAAAGGCTGTTTCCCAGCCCAGTCCATCCCTGTGGTGCCCAGCCCTCACGAACAGGGGTGCTGAGTCACCATCCCCATAACACCCAGCCTGTGCTTTGTGCTTTTTGCCAGATCCCTTTGTGAAAATTCAGCTTGTTCATGGATTAAAATTAACAAAAACCAAGAAGACCTCCTGCATGCGGGGCACGATAGATCCCTTCTACAACGAGTCCTTCAGCTTCAAGGTTCCCCAGGAGGAGCTGGAGAACGCCAGCCTGGTGTTCACAGGTACCTGGTGGGTGGCTCTGAGGGGCACAGAGCAGCAGCTGTGGGTGTGAGGCTGAGCCCGTGCAGGACGCTGCTTGTCCTGCCCCACAAGGGGTGGCCGCCACTGGGGTCTCTGGGGAAGCTGAATTAGCTCTCTGTCCTCTGCAGAAACTGTCCCCAGCACGGCCACCCACTGCTGGGTCTGGCTGGGAGTCAGCCCTGTGCTCAGCTGGTCCCACTGGAAATGCTTCTGTGCAGAGGAAGAGGAGGGGCATTAATGGCCCTTCCCAGTGGCACCAGCCTGGGTATGAAGTCAAAACTGAGAAGAATGAGAGGAGAGTAGAGAATGGTCACAGAGCCCAGGCACTGGCACAATGACTTGTGGTCCTTGGCGTGGTGTGCTGGTGAGAGGATGCAGCTAGAGGTGTTCCACACTGACCTCACCTGTTCTGTGAGCAGAGTTTGCTCATGCCTTGGTTTCTAAAGGGCTGGGACTCCGTGCCAAGCCCTGCATGGCACAGCTGAGATGGACCCGGGTACAGATCACAGAGCCTGGGGGCCACAAGCAGGCTCAGAGCTGACCTCTGGAGATGCTTGGCTGGGACAGGGATTTATATTTTTAAACAGCTTCTGAATCTCCTATTTTTGTTCTCAAGGCATGAAGGCAGGCAGCAGAGCCTTGCTGCTGGGAGCAGGAGTGGCAGAGCACGGGGATGGTGCCTGGCTGGGCTGCAGTCCCAGGCCAGGGACCTGCTGAGGCTGGTGGCATCCTCGGCCATTTCCCACCATAAAAGTCTCGAGCAGGGCTGCAGGGACCCCTGTGAAGGGTGGGGTTCCCTCCCGTGCCACCACTTCACCCACCCTAAGGAGCTGTGGAGCTCAGGCACCATCAGGAGCAGGGTCAGACCTTCCTGCCCTCCGCAGGGTCAGAGGGGCTGGCTGCTGGGACCCCCACGCCTCTGCCACACTGGGCTCTCGTGCTTCATAAACGCTTCTTTTGACAACTTTCCACCCATTACCCGCCGGTTTTTCTGGGTTTTTTTTGGTGAAGAGAAAGGGTTCTGCTTCTGAAAGGATGATTGAAGTATTTTTTAATTTTACTTTTTACATGGACGATACAGGTGTCAAAGCTGGTTCAAGGAGGCTTATTCCAACCCATTAGTTTGTTTTCAAACATGTTATAACAAAAAGTGATGCTGATCAGCAATTTAAATTTTGCCCTTCATGCTCAGAAATTTCCTCAGCAAAACACCTGTAATTAATCACTGCTTTGCATGCACGTCACCCTGGCTGTGCCTTGCATGTGCAGTGATGGATTTGTTCTTGGGAGCTGCCATCAGGTGATCTTGTGACAGGTGCGAATCACTCGAGTCTTTGTTTTCCCCTCCTCCTGCTGGAAGCAGAAGAGGCAGAGTAGCAGCTCTGTGCAGTCGGGAGGGTGAGGGGAGCACGCTGCTCCTCACCACAGTGAATGAAGTTAGGATTGATGAGTGGATCTCTATTTTTTTTTCCTGTGCAAAGGGATGTATTCCCGAATGAGCCACGGGGAATTTGGCTGATTCATCTCCCTGTGTCACGCAGTCGGCTTTCAGCGCTGAGCCTCCCAAGTGAGGCTTCATTTTCTAAGCAACATATTGCTTGCTTTGAACGTGCAGTGAGTAATCCCAGGCCAGAGATGTGCCCAGCAGCTCCAGAGCTGGGAGGGAACGTGCAGAGCTTGGGAGGAGCAGTGGGGCAGGCTCCCTGGCTGCCCTGGCACTGTGAAGGGTGAGGTGCAGCGTGGGCACAGCCCTGCCCGGGCTCCCTGGTGAAATACAGTGTATTGTGTGTGTGTGTGTGGTTTGTGCAGCCAACAGAGCTGGAGCCAGGGTGCTGCTCATGTGTGCACAGCCTTCTGCTGGTTTGGTGCCTGCCCTCTTTGCCACCTCTGGCTCAGGGGACATGGTGATGAAGATGCTGAGCCACGTTCAGTGCTCGTCCAAGCTTGCTGCTGATGGTGCTGGGGGTGTGTTTTATTCCTCTGTGCATCCGTGGGGCTCTGCTGGAAGGAGTGTCCGAGGTTCTGGGAGGGGGTTGTGGTGGTCCCTGCAGAGCTCCGTGGCACCTTACGGTATCGTGCAGCTTAAGGGCTCGTGAGGGGCTTTGGGATATTCAGTTAAAAGATAATCAAGAACAAATGTCTGGCAGTTTGGGTATCTTGCAATGTGAGGATCTCTGTTTTGGATCTCTCCATAGCAGGGGCATAGTTTTGTTTTGTTTGTTTTTTTAACTTAGGTGCTCTGGGGTTCTTTTTTGCTGCAGTGGTGTTTCTTTCTGTTATGTGTTTTGTTTGGAACTGTTTTTTATTTCTTTCCTCTTTTAATCCACAGCTCTAGTCCATTAGGTCAGTTAATTAAATTTGCTGTTGAGTCCAAGTCCAACTGAAAAGCAAAATAATCCTGCTTGAAGGGTGGGTGATGATGCTTTGAATGGAGAGAGAGAGCTGTAAAAGCAGTCACGGGAGCCAGAAGTGAGTATGTCTTCAATAATTTAAAGGAACCTTTATTGTGGCTTCGTATTTTGGACCCAGTCTGCAGCTGTCTTTACGTTGGCTTGGCCTCACTGGAAAGCCCTGGAACTCTGCCAGTTCCCATCAGCTGGGGCTCCTGGCTCCCAGTGGGGCTGGTACCACACTGCAAAGCAAGGCCCTATCCAGACAAAGGAAGATTAATTTTGTTTCCCCCCCCGTGTGTTTTCCTCCTTGGATCAAGCTGTCTGTGCTTAGTGCACTCTGGTATGGCTTTCTCCACCGTTTTGCTGTGATTTAGCAAGGATTGTGTGTGCAAACATTGAAGACACAGGGTAGAGCAGCGTCCCTGCTTTCCTGGTGGTGCTCTGGAGAGCTGAACTCCAGACCAAACTCGGGTCTGAAGCACAGCTGGGTTTGGAGAGGGGCTGTGGGTGCCTCCAAGATGATGGGAGAGCTCTGCCTTAGCCAGCACTGGAGGGGGGATTGGGCTGGTTCTTTGATCTTTCCTCCTCCTTAGGCATACAAGGATTCAATACTGTAAATTATTGGCGTTTACAGAACAAAATGCTTCTCCTTCCACACTGGTGCAGGACACCTTGTACAAGCTGTCCTCCTGCCTTCCCCTCTGTCCCTTCCTCAGATGCTCACTGGAGCTGTCACCAACTCCCATGTCCCAGTTCAGTGCCTGCAATGAGGTGGGATGAGCTCTGGTGAAAATGTCCTCTCCAGGAAAAGGCACCCAGGGTCAGGATTGCTGCTGCAAGTATTGTCTGTTCACAGCTTCTCCCCAAAAGAGGCTGAAACCAGGAAAGCCACTCATATTCATAACAAGTTTAATGTCCTGAAAAAAAAAAAAAAAACAACTGATGAGTGAGGCAACAGCTGGTGGAGAGGATGTTTGCTTTTCATTTACTTCATCAAACACGTTGTCTAGGTAATGAGCAGCCAAATACATATTGTAACAGAAATGCACTCTTTTGGGTGGTTCTTTTTTCCATTTTCTGGGGTTTTTTGGCAACCTGACACATATCCCCCATGTGCCATCTTCTGCCTGAGAGCAGGCAAGTCATGGGCTCACCTCCTGCAGGGAAATGGGGCAGGTTCTGAAAGGCAGGGTGTTCTAACCATGTGAACAAAGGTGTTCCTCGGTCTGATGGCAAGGGGAAGGTGGAGCTTGCCCCGAGGGGCTGGCAGCTTCTGCCCAAGGTCATTCCCATGAAGGAAAAAGAGTATTTGAGATGCAAGTGCAGCCTCTGTGCTTGGGAGGGCTGGATGCTGGGCACCCAGAGACGCTGTGGTCTCCCCACTGAGGGATTTTGGGCTGTCTCTAAATCTCATCGGAAAGCTTGGGCTGTGCAGCAGGAAGGCAGACAACACCTGAAACCTGAGCACTGCAGTAGTTTGTTAATGATTATAATGTTGTTAATAACCATCGTCAGTAATGCTGTTTGCACTGCAGTAAAGCCCAGATGGCCCCGTAAAAACCACCAGCACTCCAGGGCAAACTGTGTCCTGGGGACTCCTTAGCATCTTGTCATCACTTACCATAAAAAAGGCAACCTTCAGCACTCGCAGTTAGGGGATATTTGTCTCCCCGAGGTCCTTGTGGTGACTGTGTGTCTTTCTCCATTTAAACAAACTCTTGGACACGTTTGTATGGCAGGATCTGCAGGGCTTGTGACAGCAACAGAGTCCCCAGAGAGGGAGAAATCATCTTGATGCTCTGGGTAGAATCTGTACAATTGCAGAGGGAAAATCTGCTTTGCCTCCTGACCTGGCTGAGGGTGCAGGTGCAGCAGGACAGCGCTGGGGCTGCTGGTGTCTGATGGGGAGCAGGGGTGGGCTCACCCCACTGCTCCCTCCCTGGGGAAGGTGGCACGGCTCCAGCAGGGCAGGATGCTCTGCCTGGCAGAGGGAAGCAGGCTGGGCCAGGGTGGTGGAGATTGACCTCGATTCGTGTGTCACCTTCACTGGGAGGTCAGTCCTGGCTGAGGGTGCAGCTCAGGGCACTCTGTCTCCTGGCAGGATTTTGTGATACTCCTCACTTTTCAGTGTGTTTTAAAAATTGACAATGTCTCTGTTTTCTTTAAATATTTAGAACCAGTTTTTCAATTTTATTTCTTTTTTTGGAGTCTTTTTGTTCCTGACAGTGTTGTCTTTGCAGACCTGTACCTGTGGTTTCAATGGCTACATCAGAGGGGCCCTGGCAAGGCCATCAGCCACCTCTGTGCCCCAAGTGCTGTAACAACATGTGTCTTGAGACCCCTGGATAACTTTAATGCTTTATCCCAGGGCTCTAATTAACTTACAGTTAATAGGCAGTACCTGATTGGAATAACAGATTGCTGCTCAATAGCAATACACCTGGTTCCTCTGCTGGCTCATTTTCCCTTGGCCTTTAGGAAAATGTGGGGACCATTTAATGAAGTTTGTATTTTTAAAGGGGGGAAAAAAAAGTAATTGTTGGTATCAAAATATTGATACCAATATGGTGCAGTTCTGGGTTCTGGGTTGCTTTCACTGAAATGTTTTCTTTTTGAAGCAATGCTGCCTGTTTCAACAGGATGCAGAGATAGCAAGGCTTTTCAGGGGTGTTTTTTTAATTAACAGACTGATTTCCAAATGTCCCAATTAGCTGAGCAGGTTGAAGGCTGATAAAGTTTTTGTCCTGAGGCTTCTCCAGAAATACATCTGAATTTTGATTTCCCTGGCTATGTGGAAGTATGACCTTGAGATACTGGCATTGGCTCTAGATGCTGTTTGCAGGGATGGAAACCACCTTGTGTCTGGAGACATCACACATCTACATTTTGACTTGCTCATCTCTCCTTTCTCCTATTGCTTTTGCTTTCCCACAGGAAAACCCAACAAACATTCAGGCACTTTGTCTTTTGCACACAAATATAGGAAGAAATCTTCTCTAATATATGAGTCAAATTAAACTGGTTTTTTTCCGTGCTGGAATGCAAGAGGAGGAAGTGGTTTCTCTTTTGAAGTATTATCATGTTGGGCACCATAACATCTCTTAGATGGACGCATAATTAGACAATTCACTGCTAGAAAATTGTTTCTTGTCATGTATTAGACGTGTCTTTTGGAAGTGTTGGACTGCCTGTATGTTTCCCATACCTGGAGCTCAGAAGCAAAATCTAATCCCTGGTTAAACCCGTGTAATCCTATTTTAGCCAAAGGAGAAAAAATGGAAAAAACCCACTGATGTCAGCACTGTGTTTTCTGGGGATTTACAGCTGTTTAGTTTGGATGAGGACTTGGCCTTTGTGTCCGGCGATCTGCGGCGCTTCTCTCACGCGTGCCCCAGACAGCGCAGGCTCCGTGCCCGCTCCGGGCGCTCCCGTGAGGACTCTGGGAGAGGGGCTCGGGGGTCGTGCTGGCAGGGGAAGCCCAGCCTGCCTGGCAGAGCTCCTCCACAGCGGGCACGATGTGCAAATGCCCTTTGGGAGGAGAAGGGCCCCGCTGCTCTCCATCCTCGGTCCCCCGGGACTCCTGCTCCCCATGGCAGGCGCTGCTGCTCAGCCTGCAGCAGGTGACAGCAGAGGGTCGGGTGGAGATGCTGAGCGTGGTCCTGCAGCCCCAGTCCTGTTTTGGGGTCTCTCAGGGAAGATGCTTTGGGGATGGATTTGGCTTTTTGCAGCAGACTGACTGCTTTAACGAGGGGGAGTGAAACGCCATTAATCAGGGTGAGAGCAACAAGATGCTGATGCTTCCTGATCTGATCTGTTGCTTGCTTAGAAGGCAAAATTAGATTCATCAAGTGGCCTGACTTAGTTAATAAATGTACTGCATCAGATGTGGCAGAAACTGCCTGTCCTGGAGTTCTCTGGAATTTTTTGGGAATCTTTTTCTCCTAAAGAAAGAAGCAAACCCTCCTCTCTCCAGGCTGGTGATGGGTGCTTGCTCCTTTTGCCAAGCACCTTGATTAAAGCCGTGTCGTGGTTCCTGCCCTCAGCTGCAATGAAAGGGATTGTTCAATAATCAGCCTGTGCATCAAATGAAGGGAAGTCTGGGTGGCAGGAGCTGCTGAGGGTGGCAGGGCAGTGTCTGGAGGGGGAGTGCCCGTGCCTGGCCCCAGGCTGCCACAGGAGATGGTGCAGGCAGAGGCTGCCTCTCCTGCGGGGCTGTGTTTGCAGGTGCTGTGTGGCCCTGGTGCTGGAGCCCCTTCCTGTGAGGTGTGTCCATGTGCATGAGGTCATTGCGTGCTTTGTTGGACCTGGGGCTCATAGTGCAGAGAATTAAGATGCAGTTTTTAAAAAGAGGACTTGGAGGTGGAAAAAGCCAGGCATAGATAGTCCTTTCCAGTATCCTCTGGGCTGCTGTGATAGATGCATCCAGCCCATTATTCCAGCTTCTCCTGATGAGGTAATTTCATGAAGTGTCATCCCTGCATGCCCTTGAGATCTCTGCAAGACACACTCATTCATTTGCACTTTCCCTGCACCCTGGGTTCCCTGCTGCCTGCTACAGGACTTGCCCTGTGTGGGACCAGACCCTGGTGAGGCAAACACCTGGTTTGGGGTGCATGTGCAGGGTCCCCTTCCCTGGCTGGCCCAGCCAGAGCACGGGGCTGCCCTCGGGGGAGGTTTCCAGAGGGAGTCCCTTGGTGTGGTGGCATCTCCCGGGGAGCAGCAGCTGGGAGCTGGGGCTGAGCGTGGCCAGGTACCCCAGAAGCTCCAGTTCCCTCTGGAGCTGGGCAGGTGCAGCCGCTGCAGGGAGCAGTCCCGCAGAGGAAAGGCTGGGAAGAGAGTTTAATGTGCCCATCAGAGCCTGATGGAGATTAAATTGATAAATGGGAAACCACGGCACCTTCTCCCGTGCTTTTCTCATACTAAATATGACAGGCCGTGCTCGAGGAGCAAGGGCAGGATTTGGGCCATGCCTGTGACCTTCTCAGAGTACATCATTAGCCCTGCTGCTGCTGCTCCTCGTAGCACCTCTTTGTGCTAAACAGCCTTTTAATACTGATGTCAAGCAGTTCAGAAGCAGTGTGCAGTCCTGCTTAACCTGGCAGCTCAGCCCCTGGCTGAGGCAGGGCTGGGCACAGAGAGGGCTGGGTGCTGGCTTCTGGCACTGCCTCCTGCCTGCCTGAGCGGGCAGGTGAGTGAAGGGGGCACTTTCTGAGACCTCACCGAGTGCTGAGAGTGAATGGGAAGTGCAGGAAGTGCTGATGAGCCAGACAGACCTCATGGTCCTGTTAGACCTGTGTCCTCAGGGGGACTCTGCCCTCAGCTGCCTGTGCACAGCCTTGTGCACTTTCTTGCAAATTTTTCTTTTCTCTGAGTTAAATGGTTCTAATTGCGTTGCAGGTGACGGCGTGGGTGACTGAAGAAGAGTTAATTATTTGTGGTGCAGCTCTCAGCTGTTGCAGCACGCTGAGACTGCCCTGCAGTTCCTCCCGGAGAGGCAGCAGCAGAGGCGCTGTGGCTGTGCAGGGCGGTGCAGCGCAGCCTGAACCGCTGAGTAACCGCTGAGTAACCGCTGAGTAACCGCTCAGCACACCTGGCACGGGGTTTGCAGGAGATGCAGATGTTTCATGGCCCCAGCTGCAAGGCTCAAGCTTGTCCCCATCCCATAAAGGATACTGATAACCTCCAAGTTAGCTTAAGGAAGCTTTCTGAGTTAGTGCTCCTCCCTGGTCATTCCAAGGATGCTAATGTGTTCAATCGAAGGATGAATCAGTTTCCGAAATGCCAGCTTAAATTCTGCAGTTGCACATAACTCATAGATGACAATGACTCTGCACAGCTACTCAGTGAGCAAGTCTCAGTGCAGAGGCAGAGGAGAGGGGAAGGCAAAAGGCATTTTGGCTGCATTTGGTGCCAGGGCTGATGCCCCCCTGGCAGCCTCATGGCTTAAGTATGTAGTGACATGGAATAGAGCTGACTTGCAAAAAGTGATTCCACATGACCAAGGCTGGTAGGAGACAAGGGAAAGCTCAGGCTGGAGCTGTCCCTGGAGGCAGAGGTTGGAGCTCCAAGGCCCACTGCATCCCCTGGAGGGCACTGCCGTGCTGGGCAGCAGCTCTGGGCTGTGCAGTGCCTGGCATGGCCGTGCCCCCAGCCCTGCAGGGACGGGCAGCCAGCCTGGGGGGCTCAGCCTTCCCTCCTGTGCAGGATCCCTGTGGGGAACGTGGGCCCTACCCCAAAGAAACATTTCATGTGGCACCCAGGCCCCCATCGGCTGGGTATGGATCATTTAGGAGCACTGCATCAGCAAGTGCATCACATGAAATTGTTTTATTTACATCATGTACCTTGTCCTCAAGAATTCAACCCTTTTAAAGGACGTAAGTGAATGCAATTTTCTTCTGTATTTCAGCCTTTCTATTATAAAGAATGTCTTTTTAAGAAGCCTTTCTGTTTCCAAATGTGTCCCTCAGTGAAGAGCAGCTGCAGAAGGAATTGGTTTGACCTCTGCTTCTTTAATTGCTTTTTGCTCTGTGTTGGCCTAGAAATTGATGTTGCTATTGTGTAAATTACTGCAACAGTGGAAAAAGAACTTATGAGATCAGGTGTGTAGTTTCTGTCAGGAAAATATGCTTCTTAAATGGAAAGCAGCATCTACCTGTTCATAATCAGAGTCTGGGTCAGTCTGAAAATCCCAAATGTTAATTACTTAATTTTCTGCTATTGAGCAGCTCCATGGAGTCACTGTTTTTGTGGCCAAGGGCAAATTCAATCCGAAATTTACTATGAGCTCCTTTCAGGCTCTGTCAGGTGGTGTTCAGACACCAGGGAACACAGCTCGGTCCACTTGTACAGTCCCCTGGGCTCAGTGTGTGGCACAGTGCTCAACTGCTGCCCATGGAGCTTCTCCACCTTCACCCGTTGTGGAACGAGCTGGAAGGAAAGAGCAGGAGTTGTAACCCCCCCAGGGTCTATGGCTGAATAAGCATTTGGCCTTGGAAAATGTCTTCCCTGTTCTTCAGCAATAAGTCTCTATGCTATCTACAGTAGTTAATGATAGAAGTAACAATGCTTGTATAATTAGCCCATTAATACCCCAAAGGACTCAGCATGCTAATTACCTGGCACAATGAAATTAGCAAGTTGCATTACAAGAATTCAAAATACTTGGATCAACAGGAGAATAACAGGTGCCCTTAGTTAGCACACCTTCTGGTTTTACAGTCCTGGCATGGATTTTTTTTTTTTAAGCATTGGTATGCCTGGGGTACTTCTCCACTGTTAATTTATCCTGTTATTAATTGATGGCCTGTAAGACTTCTTGGTTTAAATTACTTGGTACTGTCTCCCAGGATTAGGCTTCATCTTCTTTCATTTTGGAAAAAAAGAATGAAAACAAAACCACAAAACCAAACAACAACAAAAACCCACCAAAAAAACCCAAAAAACCAAAAAACACCCTATTGAAAATTTTGGGTTTGGGGTATTTTTACATGGTTATATCACAATATTTGATTTCTGTAGGCAAATAAATCATAGCAAAACATTTAGTATAGTCCTGCTAGCTACACCTGTGATCCATTGCCTTGTAGGAGAACTCGTTAATAACCCTGACAAGCTGTGTACTACTTGGAGATAAATGGTTTAGAATTCCTCTCTGCATCCTCAGAAGGTGGCCTTTCCAAAAAACACCAGCCTGGCCTCTTGACAGGGGCCCTTGCTGGCAGCACGTCCTGATGGCACCAGCCCCAGATAACTGATGGTGACAGGCTGAGGAGACGCAGTCTTCCTGCTGGGGTGGTGAACCCGAATAATTTCTAAATGTCGTTTGAAGATAGACTTACAGGGAGGGCTCTGAGTTGCAGGGTAGGTTTCTAGAGTAATTATTTGAACAAATTACTTGGGCATTTGAAGGTTTGCTGTCACCTAAAATATCCACAGGTAACTTGGTGAGCAAAAGTATCTCTGACCATAAACTGTGCACGTCAGAGCTGTTGGAAGGGATGAAGTGAGATGTAACCTGGCACTGCCTGATTTTAGGACTGCACTGGCAGGTGGTGCCTGAGTCACCCAGAGCGAGATCCCAGGCTGGGACAGAGGTGAGGAACCAGCCTTTGCAGAGTGTGGAGATGGCAGGGGGCAGATTAAAGTAATGCTGACCACTTGTGGGGTGTGTTATAACAGGAAATGCACAGCCTTGGCAAAGGCGTGTGCTCAGGAGTGAGGTTGAGCGTGTTGTGCTCGGTGTCCTGCCTGCCTGTGAGGGTGTGCACAGCATCGGGGAGATGCCATGGGGGATCCCAGATGGGGCTTTGCTGCCAGTGCTGGTTTCCAGCAGCCCTGGAGAGCTGCTGCTGCTGGCAGGGGCTCCACGCCAGGCTGAACATGCTCTTGCTGCACAAGCACAGCTGGATTTGGAGCTCCTGTAGACATTTGTCCTTAAAAATCCCTCTCTTTCCTGAGGAGATTTTTAATCGCTAATATTCCAGGCAGTGCCTGTGGATATCCTGGCTTCAGCTTGCAAAGACTTAGTTTCAAGTTTCTAATGAGTTGAGGCAGGGCTTCAGTTTGCAGCACACGGAGTGCCCTTGCTCCCGTCTGGTGGGAGCGTTCAGCCTTTCCCGGGATCACACCCGTCATTAGGGTTTGCTGCTGTCTGCGATCTGTTCCAGGAGACTGGGCTAATCTAAAGGACAGGGTGTTGGGTTGATGTCTCTCCCTCAGTTGCTTTCCTGGACATTTAACAAGTAGCCGCAGTGATAATTATGGCAAATTGTTTCTGTGTAAACATCCTGGTGACAGCCTGGACGTGTGTAATTCCTGTCTCCGAGCAGGGAAGGCTGTCGATTAGCGCTGGAGTGGTTTGTGTGATGGGTATTTGGAGGAGGACAGTTTGAGATCATCTGCATTTCCCCAGGCTCAGGCTGCTTTTGTGATTTCACGATGCCCAGGCAGAGCTTCTGGCACTTCTTTACATGATGTAATTCTCCTTCAAGGCCAGGCTGGAAAGGACTTTGAGCAGCCTGCTCCAGTGAAAGGTGTCCCTGCCCATGGCAATGGGATGATCTTTGAGGTCCCTTCCAACCCAAATCATTTTACGATTCTACTTTACCTCCTATTCACGCTAAATACCGTGGTAACTGTGGATTTGTGTCTTGTTTATTTGAATTGTACTTCAGCCTGTAGCACAGCTTATTTTATTCCTTCCAAGCTCCTGTTTCTCTAACATTTTTCAGATGCCGAGTTACATACCAAAACCGCCGGCATCGGGCACCTGCAGCGGGGGGCCGTTCGTGGGACATTTGGGTTCCCGGGGCAGGGCTCTGGGTGGCCGAGCGGTGCTTTTGCCTTGACCACTCTCTGTTTCGGCTCTCCCCAGTGTACGGGCACAACGTGAAGAGCAGCAACGACTTCATCGGGCGGATTGTGATCGGGCAGTACTCCACGGGCGCGCCCGAGTCCAGCCACTGGCGCCGCATGCTGAGCGCGCACCGCACGGCCGTGGAGCAGTGGCACAGCCTGCGCTCCCGCCAGGAGTGCGACCGCGTCTCGCCCGCCTCCCTGGAGGTGACATGAGCCGCCGAGCCACGGCAGCCGGACCGAGCGGGCGGACGAGACAGAAAATAAACCGACGACCGAAACACCCCACCTCACACCCTGCACGCACCCGCAGCGGCTCCGCGGGATCCCGGCGGCTGCGGCGCCCACCCAGCCGTGCTGGCCCCAGCACCCGTGTCCCGCCGGGTCCCGGCCGCTCCCCCGGGCCGGAGCTCTGGCTGCTCGCCCCGGCACCGCTCAGCGGCGTTCACCCCGCGGGAGGAGCGCGGGGCAGGGCTGAGCGCCGGGCGGGCGGCGGAGCCGGGAGTTGCCTCTGCCGTCCAAACCCATGGCTCATCCTCTCGGAGATATAAGTACCCGTGTGCTCTCGTTGGTGAACGTGGTAATTAGGCTAGAATATTTTTTTAAACGGTAGAACCTGTGGTGCAATCGATTCTGACTCCAGTTT
The DNA here is from genome assembly GCA_013397915.1 of Daphoenositta chrysoptera. NCBI lineage: Eukaryota > Metazoa > Chordata > Aves > Passeriformes > Daphoenositta > Daphoenositta chrysoptera. Next base: position 1,984 of record VZRO01001505.1, on the reverse strand, counting down.
TGTCCTTGTACTAGTTTTAGCAGAGTTAAGCTGCTGTTAGTGTGTGTTTGTGTGCCGGGGCACGCGTGGGGCCCCACGTCGGACGGATCCCGTGTCCCGTCAGCGGTGACCTGCCAGTCTCCATAGCGGTCTGTGTGCGTAGTAGATTCAGTGATGATATAGCAAAATAAACATTTCTGATAGCATTTGTACTGGGAAAACCAGCTCGCGTCCTTTCAAACCTGTGCTGTGCAAAAGAAACCTGCTCCAGGGACTCTGGCGGTTAAGAAGACCCAGAAAACACAATTTTAACTCTCTCACAGACTGCAGTGGCTCTTTCTGTGTTGTGTGTGTTTACCCAGGTAGTTCTTCAGGTCACCAAGTGAACTTAGCTACGGTCAAGCTACGGTCTGTACATTTTATTTTTCCACAGCGTATTGTCCGGTATGATGCAGATTGTATATTTATTGAAAATAAAATTCTATTTAATTGTGCCACATAGATTGGGGTGATACTTGTTGAATTCACCTTTGTGTTGAACTCCTTCAGTTATGTTTATGGCAGAAAAAAAGCAGAAATGTTGGCAGTTATCCTTTTGTTACTCACTGCAGATGGACTGGGAGCAGTTTGAGAGAAACTGGGCACTTGCTGATGGAAGCTGGTCTGGAGAGCGAGCTGCATGCCTCGGTCTGGCTGTGGTGGTTCCCAGCCAGAGCCCACCCAAACACTCTGTGGGTTGGACCTGTCAAACTCCAGAGGTGGCATGTGGCAAGGATGGGCAGCACTCATCTCCCCCCTCTATTCATTAAATGAAGCCCAAAATGAAACCCCAGTACCTCCTGTGCTTTTAATATTTTGATCTTTTAAAAGGAAAAAACAATACATATGCCTATTTCACCCCTATTTGTTATTTAGCTGCTACAGTCAGGGACAGGTGAGTCTTAAAAAGCAAAGCAAAACAAAACAAAAAACTCAACCACACAAAAAACACCAAAAAACCCCAAACCAAACAAGCTCAGTGCATGTTTTGGCAGATGTCACTGTGTGGGTCAGTAATCCCTGCTGCTGCCCAGGTGTTCCTGCTCCAGGGAAGGTCTGTGCTGTAACTCCGGTGCCAGCATCCCTTCAGCACCGTGCCCGTGGCACCCGGCTCCTGCTGCTCTGCAGCACAGCTGCCCTGGGCTGCCCAGGGCATCCTCCTTCCGAGCACTCTGGGGCTGCTGGGTGTCGATTCTAACCTGCCTCGCTGCGAGGTGAAACTTCCTCTCTGTCCTGCAGCGAAGTCGATGGCAAATCTCTGTTCTCTGGCTTCCTCCTGGTTTGTCTCATCAAAAAATCACAGTGTAGAGGGAGCCTACGGCGAGTCCTGGGCAAACGCTTGCTGTAGGAGGCTGATCTCTTCCCGTAACTCCAGAAGGCTCAGGCAAGGGGCCGTGGTTTCAGCAATTACTGTGGTTGACATTAATATTCTTCCATGTGGGGCTGTGGAGAGCAGAATGAGCTCAGGACACCCATGAGAGCTGGCCTGAGCCCAGCCACACGCTCTGCTCAACGCTGGGGATGAAATGTGAACAGAGGGCACTCTTACCTGAGCCTGCCCTTGAAGTCACGAGGTGTCTGTTCCACAGGGAGGAACAGTCGTGTACACAGGATGCCAAAAATTGGTGAGGGGGCCCAGAGGAAAGGTCAGGGAGAGCAGAACAGAAGCACACCGGGGAGCTCCTGGCCTGCAGAGCAAACAGGACTCAGCGTGGGAGGGAGGGAGCAGCAGGGAGGAATTGTGGCCCCGCTCCTGCGGCTTCCCCCGGCAGGTGAAGCACATCTCGCGTTCGGTGAGCTGCAGGGGAACCCAGAGCGCGGCTGCAGCTGCAGCTGGCACTGCGTGCGCGGCGTGCTGGTGCTGTCCCAGCGCTGGGAGCCGAGCTGGTGCCCAGCTGCTGTGCCCGGCTCGGGGCTGTGGCTCGGGGACAGCACGGGGGGCTCAGCTGTGCTGGGGGATGCTGCT
>VZRO01001503.1:383546-429570 GCA_013397915.1 Daphoenositta chrysoptera | reverse complement strand
CGCGCCCGCTCCGCTCGACCCCGGGCGTCCCGGGGCTCCGACGGCGCCGTGCGGGCCGGGCCGGGCTGGGTGTGCGGGTGGCGGGGGCACCGCACCGTGGGTGAGGCGTGCCGGGGGTGCCGCGGGCACGGCCGGGGTCCCTGTCACCCCTGTCCCGGGGCTGGAGGAGCCTCTTGTACCGTGTTTCTCTCTTGTTGACTCGGAAAGGTCGATAAGGGTTCGACCCGTTAGGAAGGTTTTTGGCATCTAATTTCCAAGGTAAATAATAACAGACCGGTTGAGGCCGGGAGGGATCTCCCAGGTCATAGGGTCAAACCCTTCTCGTCGAGTAGGGACAAGAGGAGTGGATCACTCTGGGCTGTGCCCAGAGGTTGTTGGTGCGTCTCCAGGGACGGAGATTCTGCAGCCTTTCTGGGCGGTCTGTGTCAGTGCTGGGTCACCCTCACAGTAACAGAGTGTTTCCTGATGTTCAGACTCCTTTGAATGCAGAGAAGGGCAGGGAAGCTGGTGAAAGGTCTGGAGCACAAATCCTGTGAGGAGCGGCCGAGGGAGTGCTGGGGGTGTTTAGCCTGGAAAAAAAAATCACTCCCTACAACTACCTAAAGGAGGTTGTAGCCAAGTGGGGATCAGACTCTTCTCCCAGGTAACAAGTGATAGGACAAGAGGATGTAACCTCAAGCTGTGCCGGGGGAGGTTTAGGTTGGATATTAGGAAGAATTTCTTCACAGAAAGAATGGTTAGACAGTGGAATGGACTGCCCAGGGAGGTGCTGAACTCACTGACCCTGGAGGTGTTCAAGGAATGGCCGCTTAGTTGACATGGTGTTGTTCGATCACAGGTTGGACTCAATGATCTCTCAGAGGTGTTTTCCAGCTTAATTGATTCTGTGTTTCAGTTTCTGCCCATTGCCTCAGGTCCTGCCAAAGGACATCACTGAAAGAGTAGCAAAATGTCTTCAAGGTAGTAGAGCTTTGCCACTTCTCTAATATGCTTAAAAATTGGTTGGAAAAATTATTTCCTCTCTATAATTTTTGATAAAGGATTAATGGGGCAAACAATAAAGTAATATGTCTTTTGCTGGAAAAATGTTTAAATCATTACCTGATTAATTACCTGACATTCCTTCCCCCTATCAAATTGTAAGGAAATGGAAAGAAAAACAAAAAATCTTTTTCTGAGAACAGAGCATGTAAGAAACCCCATCTTTTTTTCTACTGGATAGGCATCTATTCTTTGTTCTGCCGCAGTGTTTATTTAAAATAAGTTGGTTATTAAGAAATTAAAATCTGCTTGAAATTCTGTGTGACAACAGCTTACAAAATGGTGCCATATTAGTTTAATACATCATTATTAATGACATCACAACATTTACTTTTTTTTTTAGGTGGAAACACTCCAAGTTATGTTTTTGTCATATAACTTGTGTCTGTGACTAACAAACCCTTGATTTTATGATACAGAGAAATGTGTTGACCATATGAGACTGTGTAAGATGACATTGCAGACTTTCTTGTGCTTGTGTGTATTTTATACAGGTTTTGATAATTGTTTTGTGTTGGTTGGTATACTTTTTAAAAAACCTTTAATATTGGTATCTATTTCTGTTAGTTTTCTTTTGTTTGATGTATATAAAACTTGAAATAGTGATTTGTGGGACTGAGCATCTTGTATTCTGTTTAGGAATTGAATATTGTCTTAGAATTCAGATGTTCTTAGCAATATGTTACTGTTCATTGACCATATTTAAATTTTGTCTCAAAGGTGGACAGAATTCTCTGATAAGTATAAATCCTGTTATCAGATATTTGACTTTATTTTAACTGATTTTTTAACCAGGTAGAACATAGGCATGTCTGATAGTTGCTATCAGCTGACAACCAGCCCTGTTTTTTAAATATGGATTTACATCTTTCCAGTCTTTTGTATGTAATCCCCAGTCTCTTTCATTTTAATAAAACAAACAAAAAATCCATCACTACAATGTTTGGAAATGGCCGTTGCCTCTTGTGCATAAGGTAGAAAAGAAAGACTTGTGTATCTCCAATTTCCCCTAGCTCTTACTCTGTGCAGTTACAATGGTTACAACAGAGACCTCCTTTTGTGTGAATTTTTTTTAGTTATATTGGTTTCAGGTTTCAAATTAAGAATGTCTGTGTGTCTAGCTGTAGGTCACTTTTTGTGTCTTTTGATATTTTGGAGTTACACTATTTTGTTCTTTGTGATAAGTTAACAAAAAGTAAGGTAATTTTTAAAATATGCTTCTCACCTGGATAACAGAAATGTGGTTTAGAGAAGTAGAATAAACGTTCGCAGATAAATAAGGAAAAGCAGAAATGCAGCATAAGGTCATTAGTCACACTGGAATTTCAGACACTGGAGAAGAGGTGTGGGTGTTGACTACTTATGGAAAGTTAGATTTGTTATTTCTCTCTGACTCTGAATACCAGCAATTAATATTTTTAGAGACTCATTTCGGTTGTTCTCAAAATTTGTTCTTTAAACAGAATCCTGGTTGACTCAGTCTTAACAGGAAGAATATTTTAAAATATTTGCCACTTCATGTGGTGCCTGACTTGTGATCTCTTCATTTTTAGGAAGTATATTCATTTAGGAAGGGATTACAGTGAGGTGTCGTAAAGGCTGGGCAATGCTTGTGTTAGTAGGATTCTGTGTGGTGTGTGTAAAGGTGATGTTTCAGCATGTTTTTCATTTCTTTATGCCATCATAAAGCATAAAAATGTGTGAGAATATGAAACTGACTTGTTAGTTTCTTACTATAAATTTCAAGTGTACAATTCTTGTGTTTCACATTTTTTAATTCTAGTTTGAAAAGATGGCGTTTCCAGCTCTTAAGGGTGAAATGCTGTGCTTTTACAGGTTTGAGTTGTACGTGCTCAGATTTCAGCAGCACAGTAATTATTTCCTTTTACAGTAAGCTGAAAGATCTGCCACAGTGGTGCATGTTGGGAAGGTGGCTTTTGTGTCTGGAAAAGGAAGGAAGCATTAAAAAATAGGCAACAGTTTTTTCATTGTACGATGAAAAGTATGAATTTAATTTCATTAATGTTTTGACTTTCTTTTTTTGTTTTGTTTTCATAGGTATTCTCAATAATGCTAGTATTGTTGACCAGTTTTGATATTTATTTTATATATATATATATTTATATATTTATATATATAAAAGATCACTGTTTGCACAATTATAAAAAACATGGGAAAGAGCTATGTAAAAAATTACGATAGTTGGAAAATTTAGTGAGTAATAATATTTGTTATATGGTTAGGAACTGATAAGAGGTTCTGAGAATACATAAAATACCTGCAGATTTGAGTTATCAGGACGTCTGCTGTCAATATTGGTGCTGTTGAGAGAAACTGTATTTTGGTAAATTGACACATTTTTGCAGTCTTTCCTAAACAGAGATAACGTTTGTCTGCTTCAACTCAGGATGTGAGAGTCTTACAAAACCAGGTTAATCCCTGTGCAAACATTGCCTTCACCTGAGCATTTGTGCACTCTATATCTTTTCATAGTTCTTGGTGTGTTGTTAGTTTTATAAAATACCAGGATTTATTGCCCAAGGGCATTGTAAGATTTCCAAGCTTGAAAGTTTGGATTGTGAATGAAGAGCAGGTTTGTGCACTGGAAATTGGCTCACTTAGACGGGAGAGAAAAATAATAGCATTAATCCTTATTGGAAAGGGGATTGGTTTCCAAATAGAATCCTGGTTTTAATTGAAATTTTTGTTATAGATTGTGAAAATACTTCTGCTATGTCAAAGAAAAAGTAAATGTGTTAATTGAGCAATTAAGGACCGTTTATGTATAGGATGTTCTGGTATGATACTGGTTTTGCACTATTTATGAAATTTGGCAGGGATTAAGTTCTCATCTCTTAATTTGGTCAAGGGTAAGACTTAGAGTTTTCTTTTTATTCCTGGGTTGTTTGAAAACTATATGAATATATATTTCAGGAGCATTTTTCATCAGAGGGACCAGAATAGAATTACTTCTCTAGCTAGAGACTGTTCCTCAGAGTCTTGCTTCAGTTTTGATGATTATTTAAAAGAAATCTGAAGCATTGGAGGAAATCACACTTTAGTGACCAGCACCCGTATGGACTTGGAGTACCGTGCCTAATTTTCATAACATAATAACATAAATTTTGTTTATTAAAAAGGTGGACTGTGGCTATGTTCAAGTGATGTTGCCTTGTTGTCATGAGTGTAAGTATCATGAACAGACCTATTCAGGCTTGTTTCGGGCATGTTCTTTGTTCTTGGCAGGGAAAAAATAAAGCAAAGTTTCCAAAAATCTTAATACCGCCCTTTTAAAATTTATCTTTGTTTCTGGAGTGGTGTTTGTTTGGTGCTTTTTGTCCCTAAACCGTGCTCTCCCAAAGCCCTCCAGTGATGTTAATCTTTTGGATGCTCTAAGAAGCTTGCCCGAAAAGGGACAAATAAAAGCATGAGGATATAAAATGCATAATTATAGTATTTGATTTTGTGATGCTTGTTTTTATTAAATAGACTGATATTAATTCTAAGAAGGGGATATTATGTGACAGTGAAGCACAGGGGACAAGACATACTAATATTCTTGGAGATGGTTCACTGGTACAAATCTTTTATCATTTTATAAAAGTGATATTAACATGGAGTTTATAAACACATCTCTAGATGTGTTCATTGGCATCAGGTGCTTTGCTGTTGGTCAGAGGTTTAAGCTGTCTCTAGGGATTCAGCTCTGCATGAAGGCAGAAGCTGCACTGTTGCCAACTGGGATTTCTGAAGCAGGATGCTTATCTACAGTGCAGCAGGGCTGCCTCTGCCTTCTGGAAATATGCTCATGGGGAACATCAAGGGAAGAATCTGACTTTGAGGAGAAAGCAATGCTGAATGCTTTCTTTTCACACTAGCTAAGAATTAATTGGTGAAGCTTTGATAGCAACTGCAGGGTATAATTCATTTGGTGATACGTTTTTAGTCATGTTTTGGGGATGCTCCTCTGTTTTTCTTTCCTCCATTTGGTATGGAAATTAGCATGGGTCTTGAAGGTACAGCTACAGGAGACAAGCTGGGAGACTGCACACGAAAAGCAGAAAATGCCTGTGGTGGCAGTGGAGCTAGCAGCAAATCACATTTCATGGATTTCTGTTATCATATGTAAAAACTAATGGGAGGAATACAGGTACATGTGAATATCTAATGTCATTTTAGGTGCCTGAGAATATCTGAGACACTTGCATAGTGCTGTGAGGTGCTGCTGTTGGCTGTAAGGGAGGTGGGCTGTTCCGGACTGGCAGCTGTATGCCAGGCAAGCTGCTAGCTTTCCTGGTATTTTTGTATCTGAAATGGCAGTAGGAGCCTGTGTGTCCACCCTGAGTCAGTAAAATCGCTGTTTCTTTTCAAACCTTTCAATTTTTGTGTGGTTTAGTGGGTTTTTTTTTGTTTGTTTTGTTTTTAAATTTGCAACCTCTCAATTGGCTCTTCCTCCTACTGAAAAAAATGAAGACAAATATATAACACCCCTGTTGTGCTGCTCGCCCCTTTGATGGTAATTTAACTGTACGGTAAACGTGACGGACCTTTTGTGTTCTTAGTTTATTTATAGCTTCCTTGTGGGACAGACTGGCTGCTTGGGCAGTGCCTAGGAAAACTGCTGCTGGGCTTTACATGTCAAATCTAGATTTACTTTTTTTTACTGGTTTTAGGTGTGGGTTTTAACAATGTGTGTAGTTTCTTTTGTCACTAGACGTTCATGTGCACCTGAATTTCATTTGCACGTACCCAGAGCTGCTGTCATTCTAACTGAGGTGTAAACTGGCATTTTTTTGAACAAGGCATTTCTGTATGTGGGTCACCTGATGGCTGCAGTGCTGTGGGTGAGCTCAGGTTGTATCTAATAAACTGTGACAACACTGTGTATGAATATATATACCTACCTGGTAAAGGAGAAAGGATGGTGTAATACTGTTACTGACTATGTCAGCAATTTAAAGTGGAACTGGATTATTTGAGTTAAATCTCTAAATCTAAACTAACTTCTCTGTGCTAAGCGTGGTGAAGTTCTTGCTGTCTTCCTCTCATCTCTTTTTGTTCCACTTCAATTGGAAGCACAGAAAAATTCACTGGCTGCTTTGATTTGAGAATAAAAGTAATAACATTCCCATGGGAAAGCCACTAGTCTTTGGCTTCTCCCTGGGAGAGAATAACCTAAGCAGTAGGTTTTAGCTAACACTAAACTGGAGGTTTTCCTGTGCTGTTACAAGAAAAAGCCAGAGAGCATGATCATGTCAGCCACTGGTGAGGAGAAAGGTGTGAAGGAGTGGTGGAGTCTTGTGTTTAGCCCCAGAACCTGTTCTGCATCTAGTGAAACTTAATTTAGGTGCAGTGAGTGACTCCACTTCTGTCGCTGTGCGTGTACAGATTTGGCACAGTAATACTACTGGTGCTCCGAACTTACTGGGCACAGCTTTTTAGGAAGTCTGAAGTGGTTCTTAGTGGTCTGCCTTAAGAAAGAAGAACCTTTGCTGTCTTACATATTAGAGGTTAAAAACATAATCAGTTATCAGAAGCTGTGTTAAGTTTGACTAGCAAGTTAACAGTGTGCCATCACATGCAGGCATGTCTGCATAAAGTTGATGATAACTGATTTAGTAAATGGTGTTTCTCAGAGTTCCATATGGCTGCAATTTAGATAGAAACACTCTATTTTGTAATGCTGATTAGTTTCAATGCTCTGCTTATGCACATAAAGGATAAGGGTTATATTGTAAATAACTAGTATATATAAAGTATATAACATATACAGATATTGCTGTGATGCTGTATATACAGAAAGTACTATGCATTCCATTAAAAATATTTATTTAGGCAACACGTAACAGCTAAAAGAATTTCTGTAGTTTTCTAAGAACTAGAAAGAGTTAAGACTTTTCATGGAAATGAAGTGAATTTAAATGCACATCTCCACAGTGCTCTGTTGAGGAGAATGGCAGGTGTTTGTACCCAGCCAGTAACTTATTAGCATATACAATTCATGCTTTCTAATGTCAAATGTCATAGCTGTTATTTATTCTTTGCTGGTTTTTTTTTTCCTTTCCTGAAATACAGGTAAGCTTTGTTATCTAGAAGGAATTTAAATACTGTGTGAAGATGGCAAGTCTGATGAGTCAGAGTCTGTTGACCTACGTAGAAGAAGGAAATGTTCCTGCTCTGAAAGCACTTCTTGAGAAATGCAGGGATGTCGATGAGAGAAATGAGGTAAGATGATTTTTGAAAAGGTCGGTTTCACATTGCAGCTTATTAGTTACAGAAGGAATAATTAGTGAGATCACACTGCTTATTTATTATACAAATTACAGTTTTGTTTTTAGGTGATTGCTTATCTCTGCATAACCTGAACACTGTGTGTTCAGTCTCTGTCAACAGCTCAAGCATCTTTCATAGTATTTGCTTTCTAGAGTGTTCTTCTGAGCTGGAAAATGCAGCTCCATCCTTACTTTGTAAATGGAGTTTATACCTGTATTTCTGTGGCTGAGAATTGATTCTTAGTTCACAGATCCAACTGCATATGCCCTGTTCATTTTGGGGTGAAACCTGGTATGAGGATAACCCCTGCCTCACATCCTTGTTTTCAGTCAAGATACTTTGTTATACAATCCAGATAAGAGCGTATATTGCAACTTACATGAGCATGTGCTCATCTAGATGAAAAAATATGTATCCAAGAGGTAAGTCTAGAGGTTACCAGGAGTACATGGAAGTCTTGATACACAAGTAGGGAGTTTATATGAGAATTATTCAGAATCTGTTATTTTGATCAATTTTTCAAATCTGCATAAGATGGAAAGAATTTTTTTTTTGAAAGAAATCCAATGGCATCTATCACTCAAGCTCAAAAAGCATCATGCAAATGTGAAAACAATGTAAAGAATTCAGCCCTACTATAGTTATTAGATGTGGTTTCAATTAAGACTTCTCTTTCATTGTTGGCATGTTCATTCCATGCTGTGTGTGCACATATGCTGAGGTATTTGAGATGGGAGAATTTTTAAGTTTCGGAGCATACGCATTAACCTCACCACCTGGCATGTAGCATATCTGAGAAGGGGAATGTCTGTTCCCTCTGCTGGCAATTCCTTTCAACAACATGTCCGAAATCAGACAATGTTGATTTTATCAAGTGTCACTGCCTTCACCTTCTTTTCTAAATTTTTCTTCACGTATTGGTGGGACTAAATGTAGTCCTGGGTTTCATTAACTGCCTTTTTCACAGAGATCATTTCCCTGATATCTGTTGTTTTCAGTCTTCTGATCTGTTGTGTTGGAGAAGGTAATTTCTGCAGACAGAAGTGTGTGGTTTGCATCAGTTTTAAACCCCTTGCGGGGACGGTCTGTATAATGATAAGAGTTTATTTTAAATGCTAGCTCTTCCTTGGAATTCAGTGGCTTTCAGTGCAATTCAATTTCCAGTTTTGAACCTGCCAAGACATCTTTTCTTCTTGGGTAAAAAGAAAATACCAAAAGGGAGTGCCTTTGGAGATCTAAAAAGGTTGCTGGCAAGCCAAGGTTTGCTAATGCCAGGACCTCCCACGCTGCAGTGACTTGTCCAATGGTAGGATCACCCACACTGTTACCAATCCTTTGTATCTTGACTGTGGTCAGTTGCCAGAAAAGCTGGGATGTTCCAGTCAGTTTGTGTTTGGATGGTTTTGTTGCATTAACACTGTCAGTTTCAGTTAAGTGGGGCAGGTCGCAGCCTCTCTGCCTTTTCCCTGCACATCCTTCCGCTTGTGTGATTTCTTCTCTCTTGTACCAGACACATGAATTAACAGCTAATGATAGGTGCTTGCCTTGTGTGATACACTTTGATCCCAGCAGCCTTCACTTTCCCTTGATGTGCTTTTCTTTCTGCTTTTGGTACTGAAGGAGCTTCTTCATGTTCAATTCTGAATTCTCTGTTCTCTCACGGACTGCTATAATTTGGTTATTCCAATACTTAGACTGAGTTGTGATATACAGATAGACAGTACTTGATGTGCATGTGAGAAATACGGGTATTTAGTTGTTGCAGAGTGTCTGGACTCTTGGGCAACTTTTGAGAATTAATCTGGATGTCACAGATGTGGTAATTATCTTTTGTTTCTGTGTTGGTTAAATCTTTGTGATGGTTGCTAAAACATTTTAGCATTCTACTTACATTTGAGTCTTCTAACAAAAAGGGAAGGGTGTTTTCAGTACCCCTGCAGAGAATTTTACATCTGTCTCAGAAAACCAAAGCCAGTCTGCAGCTGTATGACACTTCTTACAGGGGGGAATAATTTTACTATCCACAGCCTCTTCTTGCTCAGACATACTTCTATTTGGATTGTATTATCCTTTTGTGTTATCCACTTGTGGAAGACAATCAGAGTGATAACAATATTAACTGTTCTGAAGGAGGTGAGAAGAATGGTCAGGCTAAAATAGGGTGTTTGGTGTGTGTTGGTAAAGCACTGGTTGGAAGGGATCCCTGGAGCTTATCTAGTCCTGTGTCCTGAGGTGGGTTGGTTGGAGCCAGGTGGAATTGCCTGTGTCTGGTGCAGGGCAGTCCCAGCCTCTCTTCACAAAGACTGAGTGCAGTTTCCTCTGGGTATCACAACCAGAGTCACCTGTACTCAGTACCATAAGGTTCCCGTGTGCCCAGCCTGTCAGTGTCCCCGTGGATGGCAGCACAAGCATCTGGTGCATCAGCCACTCCTCCAGCTTTGTCCAGGCTGCAAAGGTGCTGCAGGCACACTCTGTCCCATTGCCCCAGTCAATGAAGGGGTTAAAGAGGATCCCAGTATCGATTCCCTGCACTAGTGACTGGCCTCCAGCTGGACTTTGTGCTGCTAATCCCAGTGCTCTGAGCCCAGCACTGCAGCCAGTTTCAGTCCACCTCACTGCCCGTTTGTCTAGCCCGTACTTCATTAGTGTTGTGGGAGACAGTGCTGAAATCCTTGCTAGATATGGCATAAACAATGTCTCAGCTCTTCACCCAGTGACCAGTGATGTCATCACAGAAGGCAGAGTGGTCAGTCATCATTTCTGAAATCACTCGGCATGTGTATCCCCAGCTTATTCACTTGCGTTAAAGAGCAAAACTTGTGGCTGTTTTCTCCTTCAAAGAGAGCTGTTCTTTCCTAAAAAGTAGTTTTACTTTCTCTTGATTTTTTGAGCTTTTTAATTAATTTTTCTTATGAACCGACCTAAAAACTACTTCTTGATACAAAATATACTTTAGGGTCTAAAAGCATTGGTGTCCTTTTGAATGTATACAATGTACAGTTATAACAACATAAACTTACACGATAGCATTATTTTTCTTCGTGAAAAATTGCATTATAGATGTAATTAGATAGGGAACAGCTGATGTGCCAGACAGCCTTTTTGAAAGAATCCATGCATTTCTCTAATTTTGTATGTGTGAAGAGCAGAAAGAGTCATAAAGTATCTTTATTAATTGTACTGTTAATTGTGTCAATTATGAAGATTAGTGGTATTACTGTATTGTGATTCTGCATTGATTTTTATTCTTTCCAGGGAAATTGCTGGTATATAGCTCGTAACATTTAGCTTTTGCATTATTTATAGACTAGATAATTTGAGTTTTCTGGATGGTAGAGAGAAAAAACAGAAGCAAGGTCAGGAAAAAATCTCTTTATTTATTAAACTTGTTTTAATTAATAAATTTACTGTAAAATTTACCAAGTTTTACTTTTCATCATGCAGAGCAATCGTATCTCAGAAATTTACTGACACAAAAATAGGCTGATGGAAGGGTGACAGATTCTAACTGACTTTTAAAACACTTCTGAAGGCAAATAAACCAGCTTTTCTATCTTTCATCTTCCCTGAGATGAGACCGTCTGCTAAGAACCCGTGTTGCAGAGGACAGGAGTGATGTCTGTATTTCGTATGCTGTCAGATGGAAGTGGGGTATAGAACCCGACTATTTTTTCCAAGGCTTTAGCAACTGTTCCTCTGAATCAGGATCCATGTTTTAATGGCCATTGTGGTTCCAAGGGTAGATTTATTTATTTATTATTTTTTTAACAATGAGACTGAGTTTCTCCAAGTTGTAAAGATGTAACATGTATTGGAGATTTCTTCAGTGAGCAAATCATTCAGAAAGGTAGATATTTAATAATGTAACTTTTTTCTTTTAGTAGCCCTTTTTAATGTCTGAAATGTTTGGGGTTTTTTGTGTTTGTTTTTTAATCTCCTATGGGACAGGGTTTTATAGCATGTTCTCCATTTTTATTGCAAGTATGCTGTGTGGTTTGAACACAAGTCTTTTTTACTACTTCTCTCTGGCAATTAAAAATGGAAACAACCTTGCCCTGTAGGTTCTGGGTTTTTATTGCGTGGGTATGTATGTTATTTGTGTCACTTCCCAGTGCATCTATTTTCCTGTCACTTTGATTTCAGAATGGCCAGACTCCACTTATGTTGGCTGCTGAGCAAGGCAATTTAGAAATTGTCCAGGAGCTTCTCAAGAAGGGAGCTAATTGCAACTTGGAAGATGCAGTAAGTATTAGTGCTTTATGTGATGGTATGTAACAGTGGAGGAACAAGAAATTTCAAGGGGCAGGCAAAGAAAGGGAATTTAGGTTAGTGTTGAGCTCAGGAGGGAGAAGAGCAGGTGGGAAATGATGACATGTAAGAGAAATTTTATTCAGAATTGCTTAGCTTTTTTATTTCTCTGGACCCTCATGAAGAGTAGGGATATTCCTCAGACATGAAAAACATCTTGGTCTCTGCTGAATGTTGCTGCTGTTTCTTCTGGGAAATTAGAATAGAGAAATACAGCATCAAAGATGAGGTCCGAGTGATTTTGCTCATCTCAGTGTTGCTGAGGCATGTCAGTGGGTTGAATTTTTGTTAATTTGTTTGGGGTTTTTTAATTGGGTTTTGGTGTTTTTCCAGTAAATACATTGGGAGAATTTAGCTTAAAGGATTATTTCAGGTGAGAGCCAGAACAGTGGCAGAGAAGGGTTTCAAATTTATGAGTTGTCTTTGTGCCTCAGCAAAAGAGGTTGACTCCAGATGAAAGATGCCCAAACCAAGTGAATAGGACAGAGAAATAGGACAGACAGCTGTTAGAAAGTTTTGAAAGGTCTGTATATTCCAGTGAAGAGTGATAAACAGGAAAATTATATTGATTGTTTTTTTTTTCTCTTCTGCACTTAGTTTAAGTATAGCAGTATGGACATCCAGGAAACGTCTGCTATGAAATCTGCCACCTAAAAAAACCAAAACAACAAAAAACAACCAAGTGTCTATTGCTTTGAGACATTTTATTATAATTGCTATAAATGCTACAATTTCTGTACTTCTGGGAAGGACAGCTACCTTGTAAACTGTTGCTATATTTTGTAAGTGTGTAGCATATAAAAAATCAGTCCAGACCTGGATGTGCTTTGAGCAGTAGGGGGAAAAATAAGCATAACGCAAGGGAAAGTATATCTCCCTCAAGTGATCAGAAATGTGGAAAGCTGTGATCCAGATTACCCTGGGTAATATCAGTCCCTTGGGTGCTGTCACACACTACGTGGAGACCCACTGCCACTGTTTTCTGTGGTCTTGGTCAGCATGTCGTTCCCTCTCAGCAGTTTTCAATGTCTTAAACTCATTCCCTAATCCTTTGTAGGTGCTCCTTTCTCCATGTATTTATTAAGATAACCTGCAGTGAACTGAGGAGTGGAAGGGGATACATACTGGGTAGGAAAGCACATAATTGGAGTGGGGATTTGGAGTAGTTGCTCTGTATTTCCATGTGTGTAACTGGCACACTGTGAATTTATCAGTACTTTTTTTTTTAAAGACAGCTATTTTAAGGGCTTCTGTATTTCCTGTTGTGGATTAAGCATTTGAAAAACAAGGTTACTTGTATTGAAATATTGAATATTACTTTTTAACGTTTTTTCTTTTTTTCCTAGGATAACTGGACAGCTCTTATTTCAGCAGCTAAAGAAGGACATGCAGCTGTTGTAGCAGAGCTGCTCAATCACAATGTCAGTTTGGAGCATCGGGATTTGGTATGTGTTGTCCTAGTGTAAAAATAAAATAGAAAAATGGTTTTGTGAGTTGGAGATTTTCAATTCCATAAAATTAAGGAAAGATCTTTCCTTTTTACATTGTGTACTCAGTGTGACTGAAATGGAAAAGAATATATAGTTAGATATTGCTTTTTACACCTGTAAAATTTTTGCTTTAGTGTTAATAAAGGCAACTGGTTTTCTAGGGCTGCTTTTTCCCTCTTAAGTTGCTTTGGAAAAAAGGTAAACTGAGGAGCAGTTTGATTTTTGGGTGTGTTTTGTGTGGGTGAGATTTTTTTGCAGGAAGAATGTTGGTTTGGGGTTTTTTGGGGGTTTTTTTTTGGGTAGTAGTGGCTTTTTTTTTTAAAGTGTTCTGGTAAAATAAACATTATCTTTCCCAGAAGATACCTGTCCGTATTTACTTTTTCCCTGGGCAGCCGTGATTGTTCATACAGCAGTCCTTGTTTTCATTCATCTTGCCAAATTTTTAAGTGGAAAAGTGAACGCTTAAGTCCAGCCCATCTAAAGAGATACAAAAGCTGCTGACACCTTTCTAAGGTTAGATGGCTCTGAAGAGCTGTAAATGTCTCCGTTGACGGAAGATGGAATTAGGTACCTGCAAGGACTAATTTTGTTCTGCTTAAGTTAGAGTGTGGAAAACCACTAGGGGTGAGTTCAAGTTACTTTAATTGAAGTTCCACTCGTACTTGATTTTTAGACCTCTGTCAGTCAGAGGGATCGTTCACATCTCCAGAAGTGTATTATAAATAAATAAATAAAAAAAATTTGTGCTTACAGTTATTGGAGGCATACTGTTATTTTAAAATTAAATTTGTTTACCTGATCTGTCAAATGCCTTAGGCAGTGAAACCTCATCATCTCCTAGTTTACAAACTTAAATGAACACACCAGTGTAGTTAGAAATTAATTGCTCTTATCCCTGTTACAGAAATCAAATGTAAACTTTCCATGTTGATTGATTTGGATTCTAGAGTTTGTTTTAAGATAGTGGTGTGTTTCTTGGGCTTTTTTTTAATCTAGTGGTTAGATTTGTGTGCATTTGAAATCTGAATTCAGTGTTCAGCAACGTTAAGGACATGTTGTTTTCCCAAGTTTTGCATTTAACAGGGAATTAATACTGCCATACCAGAGCTTATTATTTATTTTACCCAAAGAGGATTGCAACATTATGGGGTCAATCCTTACTATATTTTGGATTTTCAGAGTAGTCTTAGGAAAAACACAAAATGAAATAAAAGTCATTAGGTAGATTTCTAAGTATTTTTCAGTTTTTACATTTCTTTGAATTGTCCTTGCCAGGGAGGATGGACTGCCCTGATGTGGGCATCATACAAAGGCCGCACTGAAGTGGCTAAACTGCTGCTTGAAAAAGGAGCAAATCCAAACATCACAGGAATGGTAAGTTTTAGCCACCTCCTCCCAAGTGTTTGAAGTCCTGAATTGTACACTCATCATCTTGATTAAACATTTTGCATTTTTTGCTGTATGACATCAATCATGGTACTTTATAAAGGGCTTGCTTTAATAATCTGTGTGATTGCCACTGGCTTTTTTATTAATTTTGAATTTTTTAAATTGAAGCAAATGGGTGTATAGCTCATACTGAGATTCAAATTACCAGGAGATGAAATAATAGAAAAGATAAGGAGTGTACCTAATGTTACTTGTATAATAACTGTCATTTTTCTGCATCTTTAGAAGTTAATGGAGTAACTAATGTGTGCAATTTAGAAACCATAGTTTGCTTTAATTGTTTCGTAATAGTTTAGATTATATGGACATATACCATTCATGTTGGAGAATTAAAAAACCCTAAGATTTTGAGATTTAGTTGATTTTATAAGTGTTTTCTACAAAAGCATAGGCACTGAACAGTCTGTTTATATTCAGTTCTCTGGTGTTTGAGGCAATGAACAACGAAGGAAGAACCCCAGTGGCTAGAACAACCTTTGTGATGGTTGATTTTCTCTGGTTTGCATAAGCAGTCTGTGTGCATGGCACAATTCCTCTGCAGTCCTGATTAGTTAGGGATATTACATAGCTGTCTGTTGCTTCCTTTCTGCCTTACAAATGTTCCTATTAAGATGAGGATGTGAATTCAAAAACCTTGTTAAAAATCAAAACTGATTCAAAACAGTGGACATCTTCCTAGATAGCATCTGGGCAATGTACTAGGTAACAATTATCGATAATGTAGTTGGATTTATTTCTGTATAGTCATTCTTCTATGGGTTTAACTTCTCTTGAGACTTGTTTTGTTGATGTAAAATAATTAAAATACGTAAGAGTATAATTATTTATTTGTTTTTTAATTCTAAGCAATACAGTGTTTATCCAATTATTTGGGCAGCAGGACGGGGCCACTCAGATATAGTCCATCTCTTACTGCAGCATGGAGCTAAAGTGAACTGCTCTGACAAAGTAAGTTATACCTATATAACATTTAATTTCTGTAGTGTTTGATAAATTTCTTGTAAAAGGAAATGTATGAGTTCTTGACTAGAAAAACACTTGCTGTTATATTTTGCCTATGAAATTAGAATTAGTGTGCTAGAGTAAGTTGTTATGTTTGAAAGAGGTTTTTCCATAGTATGCTCAAGATGTTGTGAACATACTTCTATTTTTTGAGCTATTGGAAACCTTGGTATCCTAGATTGTGTAGAAAAAGAATTCTTACAGCTGTCATCTACAAAAGAAAAGTTGGAAGTGGCTTTTCAAATACTTGTGTTAATTCACAAGACCAAATCATATCTTTGTAAAAACTAAAGCAGTCAAGTATGGGGTAAATACTAGATTGTATGGGATACTAAATACAGAAAGCAATATGAGAAAATGTGAATGTTTTTTCAGTATGGAACCACCCCACTGGTTTGGGCAGCCAGGAAGGGTCATTTGGAATGTGTGAAATACCTGCTGCAGATGGGAGCTGATGTTGATCAAGAAGGAGCTGTAAGTAACTGTGCATTTTCCAGTGATAAGTACATCTGTGTGTTCTGGTTTGTTTTTTTTTTTTATAATACAGATACCAAGAAATACATTAAACAAGATGAAATGTTGGTGTTGGAGTGTTTTGCTTTCCAGCTATTTGTGGAATGCATGTGAGAGTTACAGAAATTTCTTTGTGCCTTTTAATAAAGTTTTGATGTAACTAGGGAGTTGTATTGACAGTGGACACACTGATAGGTTAAGTGTAAATTTTAATGAACATAAATTAATTTAGGTAATTGTTATTTGAATGTTAACGGTATAAAAATTCATTCAGTGTCCAAGCCTGACACATCAAATATCTTATTCCTTAGTGGTATTTGAAAAGTAAATCAAACACAAAGCATCTTTTGAAAATAATAATGGTGACTGCACCTTTTCAGAAATTGAAATTTTTTCAGAAATTTCAGCTGTATATAGTTTTTAAATAAAATAGATTACATTTAAATTGCTTGGCAAAATAAAAAATCCATTAGAAGTTGGGTAGAAGATTAGGATAACTTTTGGTATTCATATGATTATTTCTGAAGTTCTTCAGAAATCCTCTTTGTGAACTGTATTGGTAGACCTGGGTGCTCTGATAATACCGTGTTCCCATATGATAAGAAAATTATTTTAGCACATGTGTGGCATTTAGGAGATAGAATAAACTGATCGGAACTTTACTTTTTACATTTGAAGTGTTCTCTACTATTGCTCTTAGTTTATTTCTTTGTTTTTAAAAAGCATGTTTTTGGGTGCACTTTAAAACATGAAACTGAAGTAGCCTTTGTATGATTAAGGGAGTGATGTCAATGAGTGTTCTCTTGTTATTTGAACTGCTGATATAATGGTGATTGCTATATCCACTGTACAATAAAATCTGTTGGTTTTATTTAAAGAATTCTATGACTGCACTTATTGTAGCAGTGAAGGGTGGCTATACTGACTCAGTAAAAGAAATACTGAAAAGGAACCCAAATGTAAACCTGACAGATAAAGATGGAAATACGGCTTTGATGATTGCGTCAAAGGAGGGACATACTGAAATTGTGCAGGATCTTCTTGATGCTGGAACTTACGTGAACATTCCTGATAGAGTGAGTCAATTTTCATCATAATTGTCATTTTGTATATATATAATGTGTGTTTAAATACCAGTGTATGCAGATTGCTAAATACGTGATTTTTCTGGCTTTCTAATTTTTCTGCCACCTAGGGGTATTTTTATGTATTGCAATTTTACAAGTGTGTTAAGTGGTAAATGTTGCTTTATGAAGGTAAAGAATAAACCACAGAAACGGCTCTTTTTCTTTGAGATTCTTGAATTGAGAACATAGGGCATCTGTCATATCTGTAACACAAGACTAATGCTGGGCTAATCTGTAGGTTTGGGGTGGGGTAGTGCTGTTAAAACCGTAAACCATGGATTCTACAAAAAAGAATTTTTAATTCAGCATGTACCTTTATCTTTTACAATGAAACTTTTTACTAGAAAACTTGCATATATGAGAGGAAGACTTCAGCTCTGGGTTAAGAGATGTAAATGTAATATTGTGTACCTGACCTATACGTGCATTACGCAGTAGAGGTGTGACATGAGCAGTGCCCAGAGTGTGAATCTGCTTGCTGGCAGCTCACGATTGTATTTGGTTGCTTATACAGGTGCTTTGGAGCATCTGCAGTGCCCTCTTGATAGTCAGGTGTTTCTGAAGTGTCAGAGACAGGTCAAGCACTGCAGCCTAGAGGCTATAGTTGGTTAGATACTTAAACATAGATGCCTCTATCAGGGTCAGTAACTTAGTTCAGAGCGGTAATAAATTTTTGAGGCTGCATTCCCAATCCCTAAGTTGGATTGCTTGAGGTTGCAGAGAATAGAAGAAAGCCTCCTAATATTTGCCTCATAAATTTAAAAGGAATTTTGGATGCATTTTCCTGTATTTCAAGTGTCAGTGCATTTCTTAAATGGCAGTGTTCTGAGCTAGTGTTGCTTGTAACAACAAATTTGAACTCAGGCATATATCAAAGCAAAACCTTTTAAATATTTAAGAAAATACATTGCAGTCCGTCTTAGCACCTCTTTTGCCACCATGTTCTACGACAGTCTGCATTTCCGTGCTTTTAGGAATGATAAATTACAGCTTTCAGAACAGCTGACTGCATTCCAAAAATACACCTAACAATGAGTACTCTTTGTTTCAGATACTAGAGTAGGTTTTGATAAAGAAAATTTCTTGATTTGCAGCCAAGTATGTAATGACTGATGGGGCATTTCCTACTGCTGAGCTCTCTGAGTTCCACACCTGTGATTTTGCTATACTTTTAATTATTTTTCCTGTTTCATCATAAAAGGAGTACTAGGCAATTTCAGGAGCATAAGGTAATTTCTGAAATTCTGGCTTGTCCTTTAAGTGGGTTAAAATCAGAAGCCTTGAGCAGAACTGTAACTTTGTTTTATGTATATACAACTCCATTTACCAGACCAAAATATTTTTTCTTTTGATCTATTTGAGACGAAATCAGCCTTTTGCTTTTTTTCTTTATAACAGCATAGTGTATGTAAACAAGATAGCAGTCAAATCTGCACAAAGGCATAAGTTTATTCAAAATTCTTGAAGAACTTTTGTCGGCTGTGAAACATCTCAGGGAGACAGACAATATTCTTGTCTGATTGTAAGGAGGTTATTACTATGAATGTTTGGTCTTCCTATGAATAGAAAACAACTGAGGTTTTTTCATATTTATTATTAATTTATGCTGGGATTTTTTAGAATAGTGGTTTAAGATAGACCTATTTTTGGAGTGTTTGTTTTCCTGAACAATTTAATATCTTTGAAAAAAAATGTCCAGAATTTTTTCTATTATATACCCCATCTTTTCAGAGATATAATTATCTTTTGTATCTTTTTTTTTTTTTAATGAGTGGAGATTTCTTAATGTAAATAGGCATAGTGTATATTTGGAAGATATAATTCATTCTCTGTTGCACTTCTTTTTGCTAAATAATAATAATAATTCCTGTTCAATATTCTTTCACAACTTTTTTAGAGTGGAGATACAGTGTTGATTGGAGCTGTGAGAGGTGGTCATGTTGAAATTGTGAGGGCCCTACTGCATAAATATGCTGATATAGATATCAGAGGTCAGGTAAGTACAACAGTGTAAATGTTAGAGTGCTTCTTAAATAGGATGTGAATCTGAATAACAAATGATTATACTGTTTTCCTGAAAACAGGGCTTTAAAATTTGCTGTCTACTCTGTAGGAAACTCAAATTCCATCAAGCAGTAAAATACATCACGTTGCTGGGCAGGTTTTAAGACATAAGACACATGTAATTGTAATGGTTTGTTAAGCACAGTTTTTTCAGGTAATTTGTATAATTGTTAAAAAGCAAAAGTTGTAAACTGAACTTACTTCATCTGCACTACTGAACAGATTAAAATAATGACATACTTTTAAGACATTTAGTATAATAATTTTAATAATACTTTAAATATAATACCAGTGAAGTGTGATGCACCCAAGATTATATCTGTTGTCACAGTGGTTCTGTCGTTGTGCTTGGTTGGTTCTTGTCTTCTTCACCAACTTTCTGTGTTGCTCTGTTAAACGTTGTCAGTGATTTCCATGTTTTCTTTGTACCCCTTCTTTCTTTTTTGACCTTCAGTTAAGTTTTATTTTTACTCTTCTAGTGGAAGTTCTCTTACTCAGCGTGGTGCTTGCTTTTATTGTTACATTCAACTTGCTTTTTTTTTGCTTGAAGCTATTTAAATCACTCTGCTTTGTTGGCACACATGTTCTGCCAAGTTTGAACACAAAACTAACTAGGCAATGAGAGCTGCAAAGGTTCGGTGCCTGCTCCTGATGCAGAGCCTCACTGAGAAGCCAACAAGTTTTTATTTTCAAGAAAATGTAGCATTTGGATCTCTTCCTCTAATCTGCCATTGGCACTCCCTATGTCTCAGCTTTCTTGCTGACATGGGTCTGAAAATTTGAAGCTTCTCAACATGTTGATATGACTGAGGCAATACAGAAACAGCAAGAGGATGCAACCACTTTGGTAGCAGGGAAGCTTGTGACTTCTGGCAGTGTGAGGTTGTGTGAATAGCAATTTGCAGAGGTTGATGTAGAGAATACTTCTGTGGCCTTACAGGAGGCACAGCAGGAGTCAGTACTATCAGAGGAAGGTTCTGGCTCTGCACTTCAGAGCATAGTTTGTCAGTAGCCAGATAACAAAAGAAGCTGATAGCTGTGTAGAATTCCTAGCCTTGGTTCAGCAGAAACCGTGGGACAGATAAAACTCAAGGCAAGAACAAGAGACAAACAGGGGACAAACAGGACGCCATGACCCGAGCCTCTGCCACAAAAGGACGATTAGCCAGGACACCGCTGTCCCAAGAGGATGTCCACAAGGACTTGGTAGTGTTGCTATGGGAATAGGGACAAGGGGGGTCTAAGTGGAAGAATTTGTCCAGAAGTTAGAGAGCTACAAATGTTAGTGATTTCTGTAATCAAGTGGCTTTGCTTGCTAGCACCCAGCAGAGTCTGTGCCTCTTCAATCTCCGCAGTAGTTTAGGACCATCAGTATGTTCCTGCTGGGAACAACTTCCCTGCTGTTTGGCATTGCAGCACCTGCCTGCCAGCCAGACCTGTTCTCGGGAGATGTGTTGACTGCCCAAATTTGTGGTGTTTCAGAAAGATTGCTGAGTCTTGCCCAGCCTTCCAGCACTGGTGTTCCTTGCTGATCATTCATTCTTACGGTCACTAGCCAGTGGATACCTTCAGCAGATAAAACATGACCATAGGGCTCTTGAGAGTGAGCTCCCAGGCAGCTGAGGGCTCAGGTGGTGTTTTCCTTAGCCCTTCTGGGAGGGGGAAAGACCCAGCTGGGAGCACCTGGCAGACCTGTGCCTGGCTGTGTAGCTGATCTACAGCTCAGGCTAACATTTTGGAAGCCAGCTTGGTGAAGGACAGAGAAGATGAAATCCAGGTGATTGGAGAGGAAAGAAGTCTTAGCCTTGTTAAACTGTTGAGAAGAGCTTTCAACTCAGTTTGCTGTGAAGCCCAAGAGCGGAAGAGAAAGAGCTGCAAATGAAAGAAGCAAGCAAGGTAGAAGGCTGCAAGGGGCACTTTGACATTTCTGCTTAGAAGCAGGTGTGTGTTCAGAGGCTTTTCTTAAATGTCTCTACACAAATGTGCATCAAACAGAAAGAGTCATGCTGCAGTCACTAGGCTACAAAATGATTGCAGATGTGAAGACTTTCTGGGATAGCACACATCAGTGGGGGGAAGAAAGGATCTCAGAAGCAGATTTGCAGCTATGAACCATCCCCCAGGTTTACTGATAAAATACCTGGCTGATCAACATTCTGGTTTTTTGTGTTGACTTTCTTGTCTGTCTACTTTTACAGCTTTCCAGCTTGCATGGCTTCTGAAAAAAAAGTTGTTTTACTTCATTAGGTAATTTCTATATTTGAGTTAGAACTGATTAATTACATGTAGTTTTGGAAACTTTTTCAAGACAGGTTCACTCTCCTTGGATTGTTAAAGCTATTAATACATTTCACAAAGGTTTTCAAAATAGATTTATATTCCCTAGCCAGACTTTCATCCTCCCCCCAAAATTCTACTTCTGTGCCAAGTAGATTTGTTGATGTTTCCTTTTGCCTTGAGCTATGCTAAAAATTGCTGTATTATATGCTATTTTCAGTATATGGTGGTAGTACTTTAAATACAGTTTTTTAAGTTAATCCAGCTGAATGAAAATACTGTTAATGTTTAATACTTTTTTTTTTTAGGATAATAAAACTGCATTATATTGGGCAGTTGAGAAAGGAAATGCTACAATGGTGAGGGATATCCTGCAATGCAACCCTGATACTGAGACATGTACCAAGGTAACAATTAGAATTTTAATCTAATTGCTTTTTTTAATATCTGTTCTTTTCTCAGCTCCTATGTGATCTGAAGATCATACTAAATTCAGTTTTTGTGAAGCGTTGGTATCTTGCACACTGTTAAAAAAAAAAAAAATTCTGAAATGAGGATTCTCAGCAATAGTAATGTTTCCTGGTTGATAAATATGATTTGCTATTAAATCCTTGGTAGCAGGGAACATGTGGATTCTCTATCTCAGCATCACTGACATGACCAGCAATAAGGAGTAAAGAGCTGGTGCTACTGAAAACTGAGGAAAGAGGTTTCTGATATGAGTTCAGGCCTGTGCAGCAGTAAGGAAAAAAAAATAGAGGAAGTAATTGGCACAGCATTGAAATATTTTCGAATATCTTGTATTATATCTGAATTTTGTCTTTCGCTATTTGACACTGTTATTGACAGAAATGTATTTTGTTCTTTGGTTATAATCAATTTAGAAAACTGGGTCTGGGATACTTTTTCACAAACATAGGTGCTAAAGTTTTGCTACTTGCACAGTAGCATGCTTAATTAAGATTATCTTAAAAGTTTTGGATTTAATTTGTTGCCCAATCACTATTTTTTTCGTGGTTTTGGGTATACAGAGATCTTTATATTAGTCCTATTTTTCCATTTTAGGATGGAGAAACACCGCTTATAAAGGCAACCAAGATGAGAAATATTGAAATAGTAGAGCTGCTTCTGGATAAAGGAGCTAAGGTCTCTGCTGTAGACAAGGTAAAGAATATTTGTTTGTTTACTTCAGTATATTTAATCATTTTAGTTTTGCAGCAGGATTTTGGAGAGAGCTGTCAAGGCTAATACAGAAAGAGAACTTCCCGTATGCTTAATAATTAAATAGACCATAATACTTACATGCTTAGTCTCCCGTATGTTTTATAATTAAATAGCTGAGAATACTTAAGTGTAAATTTGTTTCCACCATTAATATGTTGTTGGGTTTTATTTTGTTTTGTATTAGGGTGCTCTTAGTAACTTGAAAAAAAAATCCAGGTGAGAAATAAAAATTTCACGGATAAGATAACTAATTCTTAATACACTTGAAGAAGAGCATGGAGAATGGTTATTTGTCACTAATGTTAGTTTTTGATTAATAGACGTTAAACTAAAGGATGCCAAGGACAGATACAACTGGTTATTGCTGTCTTCTTATGCATTACCTAGTTTGACTACAAACCTTTTAAATACAGGAATATTCATGTGATGCTTTTTTAATCTCTTACTATTATATTTAGGGCAAATAAGTAATAATGTTGATTTGATGCAATAAGAAAGCTTTTAGTGGGAAGTTTTTTGGAGAAGTCTGAGCAAACATAGAAACAATTCTAACAAGCACTATCTCTTGATCCAAACAAGTCTCTGAGTTTGCCAGTAGACATTTGTTTCTGCATAGAAATTACAGTTTTCATGAACTTTAAGATATTAATATAAACATTTAAGAAAGAAGTCAGTGTCTGAGGTTTAGCATTCTAAAACTGCTTTTTCACATGTCTTCTCTGAAACATTTGTAATGCTTTTTCAAGGGGAAGAATGCTTGCTGTAAGGCACTGATGCTTTTGAGATTTTTTTTTTTTGAGATTTTTTAAAGATTCATTTCAAGGAAATAATGCATCTGAAACAGTGTTGAACATATGGTCTGTCCATAATCTTAGGAGTTCATGGTAGATATTACGAGTTTTCACTTAATTGCAGAAAGGAGATACTCCACTTCACATTGCTATTCGTGGAAGAAGCCGTAAACTTGCTGAATTACTCTTAAGAAATCCAAAAGATGGTCGATTGCTTTATAGACCCAACAAAACAGGAGAAACCCCTTACAATATTGACTGTAGCCACCAGAAGAGTATTTTAACACAGATATTTGGTGCCAGTAAGTATAAGTATTTATTTTTTTTAATCACTCATATATTGAGAATCCAGTTTATTCAATTATGTATTGAAAAGTGGCTACAGGTTTTTTAATGTTGCACCTAATGGGAAGGCTTAAAAATAATCAGTTGGCAAAAAACGCCATCACTCTAAAAGCCTGGCAAAGGTCAATTATACCTTTTATTTTGGCTTTAGGTGTTGGATACTCTGTGACTTCTGTTGATTACTTTGTTTTTATTTGGATCTTGCTTGTGTAGTAATTATTTTCTTTGAATTCCTGTGGTTTGGGATGTTGAGTCTTGTAGTAGGCTTTAAAAGTTGTGATAATTATGTATCATTTATGTGGATGATTTAAAATTCCTTTGAACAGTGATGTACAAAGAATAATAGCTGTTATATGGGAGGAGTATACATACAAATATGGGTGACCATGTAATGACTTTTTGTATGAAAATTGTCATACTGAAGAGCTTTCTTAGAGCAAAGTTGTGTAGCACAGTATTTGTGTTGCAGGACACTTGTCTCCCACGGAATCTGATGGTGACATGCTGGGCTATGATCTGTACAGCAGTGCTTTGGCTGATATTCTGAGTGAACCAACCATGCAGCCACCCATCTGTGTAGGCTTGTATGCACAGTGGGGAAGTGGAAAATCTTTCCTGCTTAAGAAATTGGAAGGTAAAAACTTGATTTAGTCTTTTCAGTACTTCCGATCTCTCTATGAAAAACATCACATGGGCGTTACTAGCTTTCATGAGGGTTGTTGGTCCATGTAATGTTGTATCTGGTCTGTGTTTTTGTGATGAAAGGATTTAAATTTTACTGTGGTCAGTTCATCCATAGATTGCTTTGTTCATTTATACAATGTCAAGACAGTCTTTTAGTGCTGCTGTCTATTTTCCTGTGAGTTTCCTGCAGCAGTGAATCTACCCTTTAGCTACTGCAGAAAGTCTGGCTGCCAAAATATGCCTTGCTGGGCCTGTTTTTGTGTCAGACCAGGTTCAGACCTCTTCTATTGCAGTATTTGTTTATGGTGCATCCTATGTGTCTTTTCTTTTTAATGCTTAAGAACAATTTTCAGGTTATTAATATTTCATTCTCTGTAGTGTATTTTCTTTGCATCTAGTTTTCTTCCCCTTTCTTCTTTCTTACTTTGAGTTTTTTGAACTTTCTGAAAGGACAGAGGAAGGCAAATGCAGTATATGAAACGAGTCAATATTTTTCCTGGTGGAAATAGGCATCTTATTTAGTTTCAGCATTTTCTTATAAAGGATTTTTTTCTGGCATGTTTCAATATAATTCAAAATACTTCTACCAGTCTTGGTGTTTCTTACTTTCTGTGATTTCTGTATTAGCCAAAATGGGATCTCTGGATTCATTTCTTTCACCTCCTGTTCCATGTCATAAACAAAAAGCATATGTATTTTAACTGTGACAATTATAGCTGATGAGCTCTTATATTTCTAAAACACTTTCTCAGTGTATTTTTCCTGTTCTTCATTCCTGTTTTTATTCTGGATTGTGTATCTATTATTTCTTATTCCATAGAACCTAAATAAGTTCCTTCAGGAATTCCTCTTTTAGTAGATAAGAATCAACAAACAGAAATAATACTGCAGCCTTCACATTGTCCTGTTATATCTGACTATTTGAGGAACACAGTCCATGTTTCAGTGATTGAGATTGTGGGGTTTGGGTGGGTTTTTTTTGACAGATATGGTGGATTTATTTTTCTTGGTGTCATAAAATACGTTTTACACTTTTGAAGGAGGATAGGAAATGGCATGACTTTTAATATGCTTTCAAAAGTAGCAAATCTGCAGCAAAGAGTCTGAATATTGTGTATTTAATGTTTTCATTCATTGCATAGATGAAAACTTAGGGTTTTGCACTAATGTTTGAAGAAGAATTCTAGCATCATTTTCTGGTTTGGATCATTAATCGGGATAAGTTAGTCTGCTGAAAAAGTTTTTCTTTTCAAAAATGATCTGTTCTTGAGTGACTTCACATGTTAACTGGTCTTTGTCTTTTTGTTTTAGATGAAATGAAGACTTTTGCAGGACAGCAGATTGAACCTCTGTTTCAGTTCTCCTGGCTTATTGTATTCCTCACACTTTTGCTGTGTGGAGGTTTGGGTTTATTGCTTGCTTTCACAGTGGATGCAAAGCTTGGAATAGCTGTGTCACTCAGCCTTTTAGCTGTTCTCTACATTTTCTTTAGTAAGTTTATATGGAATTTGTGAAGGTTTGAATCTGTTTTTGGAATTGCTTTGTAGATACTTATTCAGAAAAAGTACTAAATGGTTTTGTAGACAATAAGACCTCTTTGAACCCTTTCCTTGTGTTTTGCGTGTAATTTATGAGAGGGCATTCTTGAGAACAAAGAAGAATTTCATTGTGTTACTTTTACCATTCTCAGTTTTGGCCTAACTGCTAAAATTTCATTAAATTTTTTTACAGAACTCCATGCTTTATCTGTTCAAACTTCATGATTCTTTCAGTTGTGAATTTTGACTAAAATAAAACCATAACATCTTTTTAATATTTTAGCTGTAATTTACTTCGGTGGCCGGAGAGAGGGGGAGAGATGGAACTGGGCCTGGGTGTTAAGTACAAGGTTGGCAAGACACGTTGGATATTTAGAGCTGCTTCTCAAACTCATGTTTGTGAACCCACCGGAATTACCAGAGCAAACCACTAAAGCTTTACCTGTCAGGTTAGTTATTTCCTTTATTTAATCTTGAATGAATCGGTCAGGCTCACTCTGATACTTCTCAAACTGTGCATATTAATGTGCATGTTTAACTTCATATGAAAATTGTTGAGATTCCTATTTGAAAAACAGTAGCTTTAGAAGATCATAAACTTTACAGTGTGAAAAAGATAGATTTTCTTGAAAACACTACTATCTGCCAAAGTTGGTGAAAATCAATGCTTTTTAGAATTAGAGATGTTGGCTATTGTGCTAATAAAAATTCATACCAGACAAAATAAGAATTTTCTGGTATAGTTTATTGTGTATTATGTACGTTTAATGCTTGTTTCACTGATTACTTCTGTTAAGGTTTGGGCATTTTTTCCTCCGTGTAAGTAAAGCATCAGACTGTTCAAAGCTTCTAGTTTACCTGAAAACAAGAAAATTTATGCTGTGTGTTTTAAAATTTCATTTACTTCTATTATTTAAAGACTTCTGTTTTAGACTCATGGTGGTTTTGTGTGATCTTGTGTTTCTGTAATTTTTTTAATCCTCTATGAATATTTAAAAATAGGTCAGAATGCAGTTCTAAAAATGCTTGTCAATATTATGTTTTGGCATCATAAAGATACGTTCATGTTTTTGCTGTCATCTGAGGTGCTATTAGTGATGCCACCATTTTTATCTTTTTAAGAAGTCAAGTTTTAGAATAGGAAGTGGGGCAACGAAGAGGTTGATAAATGTAAAATAAGTAGTTAAATTCCATGTAGATTTTTTTAAAAATTAAATATTTAAGTGTTTTACATTTTGTACCACTTAAAAAAACTTTTAAGTATAGAGATGTGGCAAGACTTTGTTTAGTTGCCAGAAAATATTTGAAGCTTTCTGAAGTATACAAAATACTTGTTTTTTTCTCTTTCAGATTTTTGTTTACAGACTACAATAGACTGTCCAGTGTAGGTGGAGAGACTTCACTGGCTGAGATGATTGCTACCCTCTCCGATGCATGTGAAAGGGAATTTGGTTTCCTAGCAACAAGGCTATTTCGAGTTTTCAAGACAGAAGATACACAAGGTTGTTTTTTTTTACCTGAATGACATTTCCGATTATTCCATTTCAGTGCACTGTTACCAGGGCTTCTGTTTTTCGCATTATAAGTGCTTTTTAGAAATTGTTACAGCCATGCAGAAATTCATAGAGAAGGGGAAACTCTTTGTTTGGAAGAGAAAAAATACCGCATTTTATTTGCTAATGTTGATTTTATTGGTATAATAAAGGAATATTTCCTGTGAAGCATAGTCTTCAGAAATGCCAATGGAAATGTATATGACATCCTTATAGATGCAGCATATTTCCATAGCAATTAAGTCATTTTGTCTGAATCAGATAAAGGGAGATGTATTTGTGTATTATAAATGCTTTTGTGTATTGCTAAGAGAGGTTTGTTTAGTTGTTTAGATTGTAATTTAGAGCTTTTATGAGTGGCCACTACTTATTTTTGGAAATAATAAATGTGTAGAACATGTTGGTCCAATCCTATAAATTGCTGTGATAAGTGCTAGTAAGATGGGATGAAATGTACCTACTTGATCCAAATGGAACAAGCTTTTTTATTCTGTTTCATCTGTAGATTTCTAGAAAAATAAATATGCAGAGTAGAGTATGATATTGTGAAGAAAGAGTTCTTGAGCTTAACTTCCAATTAATTGAGGACTTACTCTAAGTTTAGTATGTGTCAGTTACTTCTCATTTCTTTTTGTCCACAAATTGAGGAATCTGTCACCTCTCACAAAGTGAAATGTTTAGACTCTTCTGTCCTGCAGAGGCTGGAAAAAGCCTGCTATGTTTGCTGTGTTCAGCTGTGTGCTGAACACAACTCACTCTTCATTGTTCTTTTTCAAATTCGCTAACTGTTCTTTATGAAAGGGATGTGTGGAATTTTTCACCCTTTTTTTTCCATGTTAGATTCTGCAGTGCCTCTCCTTAACCTCAGTGAAACAGCCTTCTTGATACTGTAATTTGTCCTGAAGTTGTCTTGGGAATGGCAGTGTAGTGCTGACTTCTTGTGATTATTCACAGTAATCATCTTTTCCCTTTCATTTGTAATCTTACATTCTCTTCTAGTCCTTGATTCTGTTGCCTTTCTGTCCTCTGCCTAATTATCTAATTGATTTTTAAAATTTATTTTATGTATTTGATGATTTTGCACATTCTCTCCTTTTCTCCAGTTGTTTAGAGGTGCAGAGGTTCATAGATTTATTATCTCTACACATTCATAGAAATTCCATAGAGGTTTATTTTTTAGTCTTCTGTATCTCAAATTTTGTTATGTCTGTAAACTTGCAGACAAGCCTCTATCAATTGTCCTTTCATTGTTCATGATTCTTAAGTGTCTTTCTAATCCTGTTCTATCTCTTTCTAGTAAGAGGATGCTTACATTTCTGCTTATGTCTAGAACTGAATCTAATTATATCTGAGCTATTACCCTTTGTTTCTTGCCCTTCGCTTCTGTCATTATGCATTTCTCTTGCTTTGTCCTGCAGCATAATCCTGTGAAGGATCTATGTCAGCAGTATGAAAAACCTTTGCATCTCATATCTCGCTGTAGAGAATAATATGGGCCACGTATAAACCTTGGGTATTCTTTCTACTTAACATATTTAATTTTTTTTTTTCCTCCAGTTCAAATACTTATTTTTAGCTCTCATAGTTTTACTTTAGATCATTGCTGTTCTGTTCTTTGTTATCAGCAAATGTGTACAGAAGTTAGCAATCTTCTAGATGTACACCACTGGATGTGTACAGGTCCTAAAGGCAGAGACTGTTGCTTTGGAAAATGCTGTTTCTTTGGTCACTGATTTAGCTATGCTAAGCTCCAAGTGCAGTATTTGCTTCTTTCTTATCAATCCACTTGAAGTCAGAAGCTCTGTACTCTCTTCTGTGGCCCCTGTGGTCTGTCCAAACCATATTTGATGCAGTTCTCCTGTTTGTGTGTGTTTTGGCATGCAAGAAAGGATGGACTCAGGTTGCAGCGTGCAATTTTCGTTTAGTTCTTAAATGGTGCCATTACTATTAGATTACGCAAGTACCAGGTTTAAAACTTGAGTAGTTCCCATACTGTTTTCCTACAATTTATTTATATAAATACACTTTACAAAGAGATGCCACAAAAGGGGTGATAGCACTGATACAAAATTGTCATTTCCATCCAGTATGGATTTCTTGAAATGATGGAAATAAACTGAAGATTAAAGGAATATCTCTGCTTCATGATTTCCAAGAATTTTGGCAAATAATAGATCATTTTTTTGCATTGGTTTGTGACTTGGTGGTAACACTGCAGTAGACTTTTGTGCCAGTTAGTGTTTTATGAGAAGTATGCAAGTTAATAGATTTTGCATTCTCCTGTCATTACATTGTGCATTAATTCTAACAGCAGTACTTGTTTCCTAGGTAAAAAGAAGTGGAAGAAAACTTGCTGCCTCCCATCCTTTGTGATTTTCCTGTTCATCTTGTCTTGCGTCGTTTCTGCAATTGCCCTGTTGGCAATTTTTAATGTGGAATCAGCCAACATGACAGTGAATGTTATTCTCATAACGGTGACCTGTGTTGTTGGTTTGGCCTTTTTCTTGAATTGCCGCACATGGTGGCAGGTGATGGATTCAGTTTTGAATTCTCAGAGGAAACGTCTTCACAATGCTGCCTCCAAGCTTCACAAGTTGAAAAGCGAGGGGTTCATGAAGGTGAGCATTTATATGAATTGGCCCTTAAAAGGAATGAAACAAGCTCCCAAACATGGAGCATTATTAGGTTGGGGCATCATTAATTTAACCAGGCCAAGTCTCACAACAGGAGAATGAGACTTGGTGAGTTTTTACTGAAGAGAACACGTCTGTGCCAGTGGTAACTGTGCTTAGCGTATGAGACCTGTCTGCTTAATCAGGAATGTTAAATTTGGGGTTTCAATTTTCTGATTTTATTTTTGCTGGGAAGAAAGTACTTGGAAAACAATTCTCAATTACCAGTATTTAGTAAAAGTTTACTTTAGATCGTAAGATTAGAAAGAATAACTTTGATAATCTTCTGAAGGTGAAAAGCCCAATTTTGTCCGTCTGCAAGAGGTTTTTGCTAAGAAAGGAATTGTAGCACTGAAAGAACATTCCAAAACAGTCCACATATTTAATGAAAAATTATAGAAAATAGTATTGTTTTGCTGGCCTGTATCTATAAAACGATAAATATACTCTCTGGCTGTCATCAGATATCCTATATGCTCCTATTTGAAAGTAAAATGTAGCATTATGATCATTACCTTTGTAGGTTACAGCCAATATATTGTATAAAAATCTGTTGTACAAATACTTTTCATAGAATCATAGAATAGTTTGAGTTGAAAGGGACCTTTTAAAGGTCAGCAAGTCCAATCTCCCTGAAGTGAGCAGGGACATCTTCAATTACGTCAAGCTGCTCAGAGCCCAGTCCAAGCTGACCTTGAATGTTCCAAGGATGGGCATCCACAGCATCTCTGGGCAATCTGTGCCAGTGTTTTACCACCCTCATTTTAAACAAACTTCTTTCTTATATCTAATCTAAACTGACTGTCCTTCAGTTTTTAAAACCATTCCCCCCTCTTCTTTTGCAAAAGGCCCTGCTAAAAAGTTTGTCTTCGTGTTAATTATAGGCCTCTTTAGGTACTGAAAAGCCACAATAACCATCTCCCCGGCATCTTGTTTTCTCCAGACTGAACAATCCCAATTCTCTCAGCCTTTCATCACAGCAGAGGTGCTCCATCCTTCTGATCATCTTTGTGGCCTCCTCTGGACTTGCTCCAATATACTGGTGTCATTCATGTGCTGAGGAGTGCAGAGCTGATGCAGCACTGTGGGTGGGATCTCACCAGAGGGGAGCAGAGGGGCAGAATCCCCTCCCTCCCCTGCTGCCCACGGGGCTTTGGATGCAGCCCAGGGCACATTTGGCTCTCTGGGCTGCAAGGGCACACGGCTGGGTCATGTCCAGCCTCTCACCCACGGCACCCCCAAGTCCTTCTCAGCAGGGCTGCTCTGGATCTGCTCATCCACCAGCCTGGATTGATACCAGGGATTCAATGCACAGGTGCAGGGCCTTGCACTTGGCCTTGTTGAACTTCATGTGCCCACTTCTTGAGCTTGTCCAGGTCCTTCTAGATGGTATCCCATCCCTCAGGTGTGTCAGCCGCACCACTCAGCTTGGTGTCACCTGCAGACTTGCTGAGGATGCACTCAATTCCTTCATTCATGCCATTAATGCAGATACTAAATAACACAGGTCCCAATATAGACCCCTGAGGGCCACCACTTGTCACTGATGTCCATTGGGACACTCAGCCATTGACCCTTTGTTATTTTTTGCATCTCTTGACAAGTTCAGCTCCAGCTCTTGCCTTGGCCTTGGTCACCACATCCCTTCACAACCAGACTGTGTCCCTATACTCTTCCTAGCATACTTGTGTTTGCTTCCACTGCCAGTGCATTTACTTCTTGGTCTTTAGTTTGAACAACAGGTCTCTACTCAGTGTAGCCAGCTTTTAGTCTTCCTTGCCAATTTTCTTGTACCTGGGGATTGCAAGCTTTTGTGCTCCATGGAAAACATCCTTAAAAGATCTGCCAGCTCTCTTGTCCCTGAGGGCAGTTTTCCAGGGGGTTCTGTTGACTATCTCTTTGAAGAGCTAAAAGTTTGCTTTCCGAAAATTCGGTGTCCTGACTGTACTCCCTCACTGACCCATATCTCTCAGGACTGCAAACTCCACCAATGTGTAATCACTGCAGCCCAGGATGCCTCCAATCTTGACATCCCCAATTAGCTCACTTACGTTAGTGACCTCAGGTCCAGTGTTGCTTCCCTTCAAGTAGGGCTTGTCTATTACCTAGCTGAAGAAGTTAGCTTCCATGCATTCCAGCAACCTCTTGGATTGCTGACAGATCATGAGGCTACATTTCCAGATGTTGGGGTCCTCTAAGTACCCCAGGAGGATGAGAGACCATGAGCATGATGCCCCTTTAGCTGGGACATGAAGACTTTGTCAATAGGTTCCCCTTCATCAGGCCTGTTAAAGACACAAACCCCAAGGTGTCATTTATTGGTCTGGTCCTTGATTTTTATGCACTGACTCATCCAGTTTGTGGGTGCTTCTCAGAGGCCTCTCTTTGTGATCTCTCTGTCTTTTAATGTAGAGGGCAACCTCTCCTCCCCTTCCTCCCCTCCTTCCTTTCCTGCCCCTTTTGAACAGCCTGAAGCCATCCAGTCATAGGATTCATCCACCGAGTTTCTGGAATGGCAGCTGGGTTATAGCTTTCTAGCAGCACGGTGGCTTCCAGCTCCTCCTGTTCCTTGCCCACTCTGTGTGCACTGGGTAGAGGCACCTCAGCTGTGGTGCTGTGTCACCTTCTTAGAGGAACACCCTTTAATTCCTTTGAAGTATTTCAGTGGTGTTTCCCTGCTGGCTTGTGTTACCTCAGGAACCCGCTGCTGACTTTGGAGTGCCCTCACTAGCACTGCATCCCTCCAACCTTGGTGTGTCATCCCACAGCTTGTTATGGGCAAGCCTGATATTATCCCCCTCCCCTGTCATGTCTTGTTTAAAGCTCTGTCAATTAACCCTGCTGGCTCCTGGTCAAAGGCTCTCTTTGCCCCTTGAGACAGGTGCATCCCCTCTGATGCCGGCATGCCTGGTGCCATCATTTTGCAGCACAGAAGACCTGATTGTGTCTTGATACTGTGTTTCTTGACAGTTGTTTGTTGAGTGGTATTTATCCGACATAACTTCAGCCTTTTAGGAGGTAGATTAACCCTTTGCCATCAAAGGGGAGAAGTAGGTATTTCAGGAGAGTTGTTCATCTGTTTTATGTCATCTTATTGTGCACATTCTAATGAATCTAGTGGTTAAGAGATCAGACTCAAATGTGTACCTGTTAGCTGCTGAAATTAGGGCAGGGGAGTTCCACCTTTGTTTCTATGTTATGGATGGTTGTGACATGTGTAACAATGTTGAAAAGCTTAACAAATCTTCACACTGCGTATCCTTAGTAGCAATGACTGAGCATTAGAATAATAGCATTATGTGCTTGGCTAGAAGGCAGATAGAAAATTTTGCTGTACATTTTATGCAAATCAATTTTTGATGACTAGCTGAAACTACAAATGCTCTTTTATTTACTTCTGAAATAATGTTTTACTGTGCATAAGTATTATTTTCTTAAATAACATTGTAATGGAATTTAAATAAGGATAGTTTGTCATATCGAAGTGGTATATGTGTTTCTGCTGTACATTTTTGTTCAAATAGGAAATTAGTATGATGGAGGTGACATTTTAGGGCTTTTCACTTTGAGTATTTATAAGTTTATTCTTGTAATCTCACTGAAGTATTTTTGGGACAAATAGCAATCTGCAAAAGGAATATACGAATTTTAACAGTTTTAGGTATTACCTAGATGTCTTTTCCTTCTTTGTTTTTCTTTTTTATAGGTTTTGAAATGTGAGGTGGAACTGATGGCCAAAATGGCAAAAACCATTGACAGCTTCACTCAGAATCAGACAAGGCTTGTTGTAATTATTGATGGATTGGATGCTTGTGAACAGGACAAGGTTTTACAGATGCTTGATACTGTGAGTTGGATCATTTTATAAAGATAATGTCTGGATTATATGCATGATCTCTTCCGCAGATGAGCTCAGATACATACAGTTATTGTGTGTCTTCTGTAAAAAGAAGACTGTGTTGTAGTAATTAATATTTGTGTACATTGGCATAATTATAATGCTAAGAGTGATGGGTTTTAAAAGTTGAAAATTAAATTGCAGGTTAGTACTTTTGAAAAGATTTGAAATAATCAAATACAGACTATGGAAAATAATTAGTCTGTTGAAACAAACTTAAAATATTTGGAGGGTTTTCATATTTACCCTTGAAGTACTTTAGATGAAAAATACTTAAATGCTAAATATTTGGCGGGGATTGGGACATTACTGCATGATACATCCTTGGTGATGACTTCCACTGTAAATTCTGCTGTTAAATTGTTGAGTGTGCTTATTTCTAACTGTGGATAAGTTCCTGATGTTAGATATCTCATATAGAAGAAGCTGACATCTCTGTACATCTCTTGGCTTCTCAGGTTTATTCCTTGAACAGAATGAGTATGGAATATTGAGCCAAATGTTCAAATGTTATTACTAACATTTTAGTTATTACTAACAAGGTGTACTGTCTACTTTTCTACAGGTGCGAGTCTTGTTTTCAAAAGGCCCATTCATTGCAATTTTTGCAAGTGACCCACACATTATTATAAAGGCAATTAACCAGAATCTCAACAGTGTTCTACGTGATTCAAACATAAATGGCCATGATTACATGCGAAATATTGTCCATTTGCCAGTTTTCCTGAACAGCCGAGGGCTTAGTAATGCAAAAAAACTGATGGTAGCTTCCACAACCAATGGGGATATTCCTTATGCGGATAATGCAGGTAAGAATATGCAGGAGGGTAATAGGAACATTACAAAACTGATGATCCAAAATCTGGATCTGGTTTTGGGAAAAACTGTTTAAATAATTGACAAATCATTAGTATTATCTTTATAGGCCAGTCAAATACATATGGTTGTAGAAAATGCCTACCTTTGTTTTCCTTTCCATAGGATTGCATGAAGAGGTTGACAGGAGAGTTTCTCAGAACAGTCTTGGAGACATGACCAAGCTTGGTAGCAAAACTGCTCTCAACAGGCGGGTGAGAAAGATTTTTTTAGTCTAAATAGAGATATTGGTAAAACCTTTTTTTATTTTCTGGTTTTTTTCTATGATATTTTCAATAACATCTACTTGGAAGACTTACCAAACCATCCTTATGAAATTTTTATAAGTGATCCACATAGGAAAAGTCCATTCTTAAATCAATAGAATGACACTCTGTCAAAGAGGAAGAAATTTGCTTGCTCACCACAAAAAATGAAATGCAACTCTCTGTGAATGCTGAGATAATA
Organism: Daphoenositta chrysoptera; assembly: GCA_013397915.1. Taxonomy (NCBI): domain Eukaryota; kingdom Metazoa; phylum Chordata; class Aves; order Passeriformes; genus Daphoenositta; species Daphoenositta chrysoptera. The sequence continues at coordinate 393,998 of VZRO01001503.1, read as the reverse complement.
TAGCAAATCTGGTAGGAGTTATGGTCTGTGTGTGTGTGCATATTTTGGATTTTTTTTGTGTAAGCCTGGTATCAGTTTGTTGGAGGATGTTGCAACAAGGGGCAGTAATTGAACAAATGGAAGAATTTGAAATATTAAGTACTAGGCTTGTACTGCAATGTCTGCCACATTTTTTTCCAGCTTTCTGTTTTTCATCTTTACATAAAGTCACAAACTGGTTGAATAAAAGGTATCCAGAAAGTTGTGAAAAGCAACACAGAATCTGAGGATTCTGAGATTTTTGAGCTGCCATTGATAGAGACTTTGGGAGTTTTGTAGCAGAGGAACCTGATGGTCACTTTAATTTTTACATGTAGTTAGTAAATGGATGGCATTAACTCTTGGAGAAACAGTAGGAAGTGATGATGGGAATGCTGGAAGTAGTAATATTTTTACAAAATACTTTGCCATGTCACTCTACTTTGCCCTTTCACAATTGATGTGGAAGTAAAATGTGTAACTCTTACCACTTCTTGGCTTCTGTGAAAATAATGTTCAGCTGCTACACAGCTAAACCAGAAATAATTTCTTGTATGTTTGATATTTACTGTCAGCTTCACGGACTTACCCACAAAGTCTCTAACTTTTAATCAAGTAAAACTGAAGTATTTGAAATACACAAAAGCTTTTGATACTTAGCGGTGTTCCTTGGGTTTTTGATCATTTTCAGGATACTTATCGAAGACGCCAGATGCAGAGGACCATTACCCGCCAAATGTCTTTTGATTTGACCAAGCTGTTGGTTACAGAGGATTGGTTCAGTGATATCAGCCCTCAGACCATGAGGAGGTTGCTAAATATTGTTTCAGTGACCGGTAAGCGTGACATGGTTGTGTGCAGTAAAAACAGTATTGTGTTTTGGCTGCTTGTAGTTACACTCAGACTTTTTAGTGTGTAAACTAAATCTAACAAGTTAGTCCATGTGCTTTTGAAAATCTTTCTGGAGCAAACTCTTCTAGAGTGTAAGAAAAAATTATAGACCATTCTACATAGAATTTGAAAGATACATAATATTTGTTGTTGCATTGACTTCAGTTGGGAGGCAGATGACTCTAGTCTACGTTTTTAGGAAATTTTGTATTTTTTGAATTTGGAATGGGATAAGAAAATTACATTTTTCAATTCCATAGTACTGTAGTGTGAACAAAGATTGTAGTGATGACATCTGAAAAGGTAAGCTGTGAGAGGAAACCAGGTATATATCCTGTTCATTTTTGCTATGAATATTTGGAGTCCTTGCTCCCTAAATGATTGTGTGGGGCTGGTGAAAGCATTTTCTGACCTGTTTTTCTTTAGCAAAACAAAGCCAAGACATCGGTATCTCTAGGGTTTAAAAACTGAAAATAACTGGAAAAGGGCTTATGGAGGTTTAATAAAGTCATGTTTCATGCAGTAAGTGAACAGGGAGTGATTATTTACTGTCTTTTCTATTACAGACACTAGAAGGCACTGGGTAGCCCTAGAGCTACCTAGAACAAAGAAACTGAGTTACTTTTCACACTGAATATAGTTCAGAGCATAAATCTGCAACAGATCTTAAATTATGAGCTAATCTTTTAAATACGTATTCGGTCTCTTAGCTTGTCACTGCAATTTGTAGCATGTAACCTGTCTTGTTTTGGCAAATTATAGTGCAGTTATGAAAGCGTTATAAAATCACAAAATGTTTTAACATTAAATTAAGAAGAAGACCTTGCAGGAACACTTTTACTGTAGTATAATCTGTGGTTAGACTTGATGATTCCATGAACAGCTTTATGAGCAGAGCCTTCAGGCTGTAGGTTACATGTCATTAGAGATATTAATAAAGGAATTATAGAAAATTTGCTGAAACTTCAAATGCATAATTTGTAGCATAAACATTTTCTCGTTTTTTAAAATAACTTTATTTGTAATTTATACCTTGCCTTATTAACTTAAAACAAGTCTTTCTTATAGCTTTGACTTTTCCTGTGGTGGCTATTGAAGTTGACAGTTGTATGCTTAACTTGTTTTGACCACATTTCGTATGCCAATGCATAGAAAATCTATCAAAGTATTAGCATGAAATTCTGTGTTTAGATGGAGAAATAATTGCTGTGTGAAATTCTTTATTGAATTTTGTTGAAGTAAGTTAAGATTCACCAGTAGCAGGATGATAGTAATTAGTTTTTAACCTGGGGATAAAGTTTACAGTTTTGGAGAGTCTCATACTTTGACCAGTATTTGCAAGGATTTTTATTAGATTGAAAAATTGTATTTTTAGATGTAACTTGCGACGATTTTGAATTTCCTGAGCTAAAAATATAATAGCAGGAAGTTCACAAATCAGATGAAAGGACTTAATAACAAAGTAACATAGCCGTTACTTCAAAGGGGGAAAAAAGGTATCTTTCAAATGGGAGAAAAAATTCTCTATGTTTTCTTTTCTCCTTCCTTGTTCTCTTAGGTCGTTTATTGAGAGCTAATCAAATCACATTCAACTGGGACAGACTGGCAAGTTGGATCAATCTCACAGAGCAGTGGCCATATAGAACATCATGGCTCATCCTACATCTTGAAGAGACCGAAGGTGTTCCGGATCACCTGACTTTAAAAACCATCTATGAGAGGTAGTCATTATTCTAGTAATCACTTCCAGTGATTAAAACAGTGATCATTATTAATGATCATTAGAATAACATGGCTTTCAAACGTTTATCAGATTGTAATCTAAAATTCCTGCAATGTTACTTTTCTTCTGCTAACTTTTGAAAACTTCTAAGTGAGTTTCATTGCTATTTGATGCACTATATTTGAAAGAGTGCTTTGTATTTAAACCAAAGAGAATTATACAGGAGTTCGTTCACAGGCAGCTAGCTGTACTTTTGTCTCTTGATATCATTTTCATCTTTACCTTGGCCAAGCTACAAGTTGGGTATTTTTTTCACTTCTTTGTTAATCTGAAATAAGCCCTTCAGAAACTGCCCTTACTGATAAAAATCTCTGAAGGTTTTGTGCTTAGCAGGTGTACTATGGCAATGCCATGTGCTGCAGTTAAGGGATGTGAAAAAGAGGCATGACTTTTCTCCATTCTGCTACAAGCTGCTGTCCAACAGAGCTATCTAGGTATTCCTACTGAGAAAAAATTGTCCCATGTTGCCAGTGAACATCTCTCTTCAGAACCCTCTGCTTGTAAGAAGGGATTTGTGGAATTGTGACCTGATGACAGTGAGAGGAATGGAAGAGAGAGAATATGACTGAGAGTGGGGCCTATAGAACAAAAGCAGAATCTGAGAGTCAAAGTCAGGGAGAAGGAAGAAGGGTTTGACTTGGATAAGATTAATTGAGATCAGATGAAAAGAACAGCTAAGGTAAAGAGAGAACTGTGACTGATTAAACAAGTTACCAAAAAATGTAGAGACTTTGCAGGGTCCAAGGGAATGAACTTGGAGAGAAAAATTTTGGAAGTGTGCCCTGCACTGAAAGTCAAGGAATAGGAGATTAACTGTATGAGAGTCTGGAGTGGGATGAGAATGGTTGAAATGTTGAGAATGGAATTAGGATTGGTTGGGAAAGATGATTGAATGAATTGTATTAGGAAAGAAAAGTTGAAGTGTAGTTAAGATCTGAACACAGAAATCCCCCAGAAGGTAAAGGGACAAGGCTGAATTTGGGCATGATGAGGCTGAGGATTGAGGACCGATGAAGAGGGCAAGTAGTGGACTGAAGAGGCTTCAAGCTGGAAGATTGTTTTAGAAATACCAAACTTCACAGGTAAATTAAGTGTATGATTAGAAAACACTTTTCTCTAGAATATGGACCTGGTTTCTGGGTTTTGCATTTCTTCTGTGAGTATAATATACCTGTGGAATCAAAGGTAAAGCACTGGGAACCCATCTTTTCATTGTTGGGTTCACATGAGTAGTGTCACAACTGTTTATGTGATCAGCTAAGTACAGTAATTCAGAAGCATCAGGAATTCCCTTTCCTGTCATTCTTTTCATTCAAACTTCTCTTTATTTAGATTTGCTGTATGGCATGTTTAACAATTTTATATTTTCAGTATTTATCCTACAAATTCATTACAGTTTTCTGATTATTGGCATCTACAGTAATGAAATCACTTTGGGGTGATTGAAGTCCAAAGCTGTCTTCAAGACGTAACAATGTTAGTCTTCTGATAAACCAGAGGAAATATTAGAGACCTGATTCATTCTCATAAATGGGTGCTAGTAATTCCAATATTAACGGATGTTAAATCTGTAGTAAACCAATGTGAATAAAAGGAAAGGACATTCACAGTTGAATGTAAGTAACTTCTTTGGGTTCTGGATTGTTTGTTGTTATTACAAACACTTGAGCTGTTGATGCTCAGTGCCAGCTGGAGTGTGTGGTGGTTTATTAGTTCAGGTGTGGAGGAGATTCATGACTGCTATTATGTTGTACCTCTTGCTATGCAGGTTGTTTGGAAGTGATACAGCCACTTGAGTAGACTGCTAGTTCATAACTGACAATTACAAGTGGATAGGTAATTTTTTAGTTTATAAAACTGGAGTACGTAATGTGAAGAAACAGTTAAGGACCCTGTACCATGTATTGGAAAAGGGAAGGTCATCATCACCTTTTAAGGAAAGCTGGTTTGTATCTGCCTGAAATGCCAGAAAAAGAAGGAAAAGACCAAGAAGACCAATATTCAGGATTTTCTCTTTAGCAAAAAATACCAACAGGATTATTTGATATGAAAATGATAAAGCTAAAAGACATAGTTTCTTTAACTTCTTCACAGTTAAAAAAAAGTTTCATAGCAATAATGTTGCTGTGTGCTCAGGAAGAGAATTGATGTCTCTCAGCCCCTTCTGTTGACCCTGTGTGAAGAACTAAGTATATAACTCTCCTGAAGTATTGACAAAGCTGAGGTCTCATCTGTCTGGTGATTTGGGTGATCATATTTACCATATGCTGAATATGAAAAGGTCTGTGGACTCCTCTCTGGGATTATCTAGAGCGCTAAAAATTCTGTTTTATCCAAAGCAATCATTTTTGTGTCATTGCTATTCCTTTTATCTGCAACTGCTTAAAGTAACTTGGCTTAAATAACTGTTTCAGTATCATTTCAAAGTTAGTTCCTAGTTTAAAACTTCAGTCTCTGTTTGCTAAGTTTTATTAGTTTATAGAGAAGGTTTCCCATTTGGAGTCTCATAAATAGATAACAGATTTTGATAATTATATAGCTTGTTCCTGTACTGAGTTTGTGTTACTATTTCTCTGTTTTTATTCTTCAGTGGTTTTTTTTTTAATATCTTGATATTTTAGAGCAGAATCAAGAACATTGTTTTCCTAGTATTGAATAGTTTGTGTCAAACTACTTTTTATTGTGACACTGCAGTCTTAGGGTTGCTGCTTGGACATCTCCCTTTGCTGAAAGGAATCTTACAGGTTCTCTGTTAAATGTAAGAATTTCATACTTGATCACATCCTCTGTGTAAGGAGAATGTTTTGATACTACAGTTGCCTTTCCAAGTTTTAAAATGGCATGTGTGAAAAAGCTTTTGAATCACCAGGATTCCCTTGCATTGAGAACTCTCCATCGCCTTCCCGTGGGCTGCAGACGGTGCGGGGCAGAGGGTTCCCAGGCTGGACTGGTCTGTTAGAGCTCCCTTCGCGGCGGAGTTGGGCTGCAGAACCGGTGTGGAGAACGCGCTGGGGCTGTGACAGGGACAGGTAGCCCCTTGTTACCCACAGCCGTGTCCCCGAGGGGGGCTGTCCCCAGCCGTGTCCCCCGAGGCGGGCTGTCCCCAGCCGTGTCCCCAAGCCGGGCTGTCCCCAGCCTTGTCCCCGGGGCGGGCTGCCCCAGCCTTGTCCCCAAGCCGGGCTGTCCCGGCTGCCCCCGGCCGCGCTGGTGCCGCAGGGGCTGTGCAGCGCGGCGCGGTGCCGGCAGGTGGCGCTCCCTGCTCGGCACAGCCGCGGGGAGCGCTGGCACCGGGGCCTTTGCTTTCGATATTTCCAAGAGAAAGCGATACTTTCACGACATACAAAAAATACAGGACGATGGAGAGAATCGGGTAGTTAAGCACTAAGAAGAAAAAGAATAAATACAGTCTTTAGCTAATTCTTCTCTATGAATGCACGTTAATATATGATTTCCATTATTATATGCTATTTTGCCTCCATGAGATTCCCATCTTGTAATATCCAGAATTTAATTTTGCAAACTGCAGTAAGGGAGAGGGCCATTTTCTGTCACATTGCAGTGACAATTCTACCTGTTGGAGTTGAAAAGAATGCGATAACTAAACTAAGACAACTAAAAACTGCTCCTCAACTGTTTGTCACAGTTTGCATGATGCTGGACTAGTCACCTCTATAGTACCTTTCACTTGGATAGTATTTGTGCCTCTGTGGGGAGGTGGTGTACAGTTTGTGGTTCTGTAGGCTGATATTGCTAAGTACTCAGTGTTCAGAGCTATATCTGGAGCTACTGGGAGCTTTTCAGTTGGTGCAGTATTCAAAAAAAAAATGGGTATCTCAATTTGGTAACTAAATAAGTATACCTATAACTCTGTGCTTCAATTTGTCATTAAAAATAAAGCTAACTAATATATTCTTATTGTGAAGGCTTCTTGGGGAAAGTAAGTTTGTCTTTTTCTATAGGTAGTGTGAAGAATATTGAAACCTATATTGATGAGTATGAAACCAGGTCTGTCAGCAGAAGTGTATCTTTCCTGTATCATACTATGCAGAGATGAAAAACCTACTGAATATTATATTGGGAACTTTTCTCCAGGGTCGGTAACAAAAACCCCACCCTCACAAAAAAAACCACCAAAACCAAAAGAACACAGAACCCTCCCCCCAAAACAACAAAAAAAACTAAAAAGCAAACAAACAAAAAACCCAAACAAACAAAGCAATTAAAAAGCACAAAAAAACCCCACAAAAACCCCCAACCCAAAACAGAAGAAGAAAAATCACAACCCTCTAAAGAAAATTAGGCTTCAGTTTGTGACACAGGCACACCTCTGTGAAGAATCTTTATGAACTGGAGTCACTTGACATCTCTTACAGTAAGAGGTGGAGGTCCTATGCTCTCAGTCTTTTGTAGAGGGGAACCAAGCCCATGCTTTGTAACTGTGGCAAATTTTGGAAAGGAAATGCTGAATCTGCTTTGTTGTCTTTCAGTCTGTATTCTCAAGAAAAACGCCTTGACTCATCTTACTTCCTTAACTGACCTGCTGTATCATCTTGCTTCTGTCCTCTCATTTCAGCCTCTCTCTCTCTGCTGGTCTGGTTGGTCTTGCTTTCCACCTGGTATATTTATTAGTACTAGTATTTACTCCTTCAGGTTATGTGTTGCCTTTTCTCATCATCAGGATTTTCATGCAGTCATTCTCCTTACCAGTTTAAGATCTTAATACTGATTTTGCCTCTCCTTCCACTTTTGTGTTTAGGTTCTTCAGTGGTCAAGTTTACTATTGTCATTACCCATCTCTCCATCGTGGTCTAATTTAATTATCTTTACCATTTTATTTATAGATGTGGTTTAGAGTTAAAATTCCTCTACGTTTATGTTGTGCTGCATTCTTTTCCATGTTACTGTAAAGAGTTTTCCTAATGTTAATTTTGTGTAATGCCAAAGTGGTTTGCAGAAGTTGCAAAAGGCAAATTTGTAAGGCTCTGAAGTGGAATAAAATATGTGGGCTTTCTGCAAATAAATTTCTAAGAGAATTAAGTTGTCAGATTAAAGCAAGTTTCTGTTGAATGTTTGCAACTGAGACTTCTCAGATTTGTAATTTAGCCAGCTATGGGAATGTGCTCTCTTGTGAAGGCAAATAAAGCATCTATGACACCAGAATAAATGACAGTGTCAGATCTAAATAAATGATATCTTGGGAAAAGTCACTGTGACTTTTGTAGAATAAAGATACATTTCAAGAAACTGAATTCTCAACAGAATCAATGAACATAGGAAGAAGAAAAGGAAATATTTTGACATTTAAGACATTTTAAGCAAGATCTTCATCTAAGAACATCTAAATGTATTAAAATCTATGATAATAACAGACACAATTGCCTCAGGAAAACAAAAGAAAGAAGTGAAAGATAGGAGTATGTGTCTTGTGAGAAACTTGCAGGTGAGGTTTGCAAAGATAATTCTTGTGCTATTTGACATACCTGTGAATGTTGTGACAGAGGGAGGAGATGCCATGTGGGAATATAACCAGGATAACTGTTTCACAGAGGGTTGTGGCAGTAGCTATGAGTAAGTTGCAGATCAAAGTCATTGTGGATATAGGTATCATACCCTACTGGGGGAAATAATCTAACCTATAATCCTGCTAATGCAGCAGTGGGTGGTAAATCTGCACTAAGGAAAGGAATCATTGCTGGTTTCTCTGAAAAATGTTCAGTGCCCTACCTCAGTCAGAAAATGAAATAGTATCTTTAGGAGTTCCTAACTAAATGGAAGGACAGAATGTTTTTTTACATTTATTTCTTTTCCCCCTAAGTCTTAATTTTTTCATTTCCATTTGAGGCTCTTGGTCATCTTTGTTTCTTGATATTTTCTACTTCTTAAGGCTAAAGATGTCAGGGATTTGATATTACCACCTTGTTGAACAAAAATCATGCTATTAAAGCTGATTGTATGAGAAGAAATGTCTTCTTAGTCCCATTCCTCATTAAATTGTCTCACTAAATAAGATAATCTGCTGAACACATTTTATCTCTTTGTATCCTTCTTATCATGGCAGAAATCAAAGTCTGCAGTACTTTGTCAAATAGAAGATGTTCCTAGAAATCAATAAAGCAATTTTGTAACTCTCTTGCCTGTCCTTCTGGAGGCATTAGGGAGAGCTTCTGTATCTATGAGCTAACCAGTTCTCTTCTAGATATGGCAGATTTACCACTCTGCCACTTCTTAGACCTGTTAGTAGCTAGACTGTGAGATTTTTACAATGGAAAGTGAAAACTTCAGGCATACGTGTGCCTCTTGAGTTCAAGAATGTCTTGTATTGCATTTCAGAAAATAACGGTGCATTTCTAAACACTTGAAGACCTATGGATGGTCTGAATTTTTACCCCTGACGTTACTGTGAAATCAACAGTTCTGCTATTGTGCCTGCACAGAATTGCTAAAGCTGGGCCTAGGTTACCTTGCACCTAGAACCTATTCAGTCAGTAACTGAAGCCATTAAAAAAGCCAAAAAAAAAGTGGTTTGAGCATGTTTGCAGCGTGAGGTTCAGCACAAAGCACAGCAGCAAAGACTACTTTAATTGGAAGATAAATGTGTCTAAATTAATTATACCAAGTGCTGGGACAGGCTCTGTGACAAGTTGCAGGAACCTTCTGGTGCTGATGTATTGTCCAGGCAGGCAAGGCCACTGCAGAAAAGTTTCAGTTGGCCTTTAAAATGAAAATGCAGGGAACTCACTGCCAGAACTACTACCTGTTACAGAAGGCTCTTTGGAAAGAAAAAAGTCAGTATGAAGTTGATGACAATCCATGAGAATTTCCTCATGGTCATGTCTGGATACCAGACATAGGTAGAACATTCACCCAGGAATTAGGTAGATCTGTGGTAAACACTGTCCTCTCTCTTACAGGGTTAGGGTCTAGGTTCTGTATCTTTCTGAATGTAATTCTAGCCATTACCTGCTGAAACTGTGAGAAATATAAGGCTGGTGTATCTGAGAAGATAGTCCTAAGAGAGACCATGACTTACTGTCTCGGTGCCTAAAGATGATGGGGAAGGGAGGATGCTTGTCCTCATGACTGAATATACAATTTATTTAATGCTACAGAATTCAGGTATTCACACAACCTTCGACTCAAGTGCTTCCTAGTTGGGCTTCATGTCATGAGGGACAGTCCTACCTGTCATTCTTTGCCCAGATTGACCAAACTGGGTTGTTAAGACAGGGGCTTTGACCAAACTGGAATATTAAGGACTTATCAATTTTTTATGAGGATATTTGCAAATAGCTGATGGTCCCTGAATTTCTGAGACTATTTTTATATATTTATTAAAAATATTAGAACAGAAGAGCTTGGCTCAGGATAGAAGAAACTCTCATGAGCCATCTGTTCAGATTAGGATCTCCACCCTTACTTAATCTCCTTGAAAATATGTTTTTTGGGAAGCTGAAGGAAACTATGGAAATCAAGACTCTTAACTCTTTGAGTTTGAAAAAAGAGATTTTCCAGGACAAGAAAACGGTTATACTTTCCTCAAAATTGTAGGTAACCATTACATAAAACTTAGCAACGTATAATTCATCCATCACTTGGGCTTAATTTAACCTCTGTGATAAAGTCTTTGTGCACATATGTGTGCATGCCTACCTATGATGGATGGCAAATTGGATGGCAGTACGACGTGCCGAGGCAGAACGCACCAAATTTAGAGGAATAGCATAACAGCTTTCTTTAATTCAGCATTCTTTTTTTTTTTT
>VZRO01001503.1:328506-383534 GCA_013397915.1 Daphoenositta chrysoptera | reverse complement strand
TGGGGGGGGGGGGGGGGGGGAGGCTGAGGGGATCAAGGGAACTAGAGGATCTAAGTGAGGCATAGCTCATTTATTACTTTCATTTTAATGCTTTTGCAACTCTTACAGCGTTCTAGGGGATGAATTGTGGAATATACACGCTTTGTCTAATCTATCAATAATAGGAAGAATTGTTTCTTAATTTCTTCAGTTCTAGTCCGGTTTCACCCCCGGTATATGATTTTGCTTGGATTTTTTTCTGGTCTTCATTGAAGTTACCCCTTTTTGAAATCAATCACAGAAATAGTTATTCTAGTAATGGTAAGCAGAGAAATACTTAATTTCAGGTTACTACACAACTCATCCTCTGTTCTTCTTTTATTTTTTTCTTTTTTCTTGAAATTAAACTGGTAAAAACTAATTAGTTATACGTGAAACAGCAGTTCATTACTATAGATTTGGAGTTCTATAGCATGGTTTCATTGGTGCCATGTTTTCCTGGTAGGTTCAGATCTCTTGTGTGATACACCCATGGTAATCAAATTAGGAAATCACTTAGTCAGGTTAAAACATTTTTCTGTTTCATGTAGGGCAGGATATTTCTCTTTCATTGTTTACTACTTCAATTTAAGAAAGTATATTTATAGCATACTAAAAATACCACCATGATATAAATGATATGAAATTATTTTATTAAAGAATTTGATTTCATAAAAAAAAGTTGTGTTCTGTAGCACTAGTAGTAAAATTTATTTTTCTCCATATAAAGGCTCATTTATTTTTATAGCAATTTGATGACACATCTGCTTGCTTTATTCAGCTGAAAAGAAAATGTTGGTTCTTGGTGTTTTGTAAAATTGCTTTGTTAAATTATTTTCAAAATCGTTCAACTTTTAACAAATGACATTTGATACTAACATTGGAAAGCAATTTCAGCTAATTAAGTAGATCCTTCTATAAACCATTGGAACATTAAGATGACAAACTGTTCATTCAGGATTATTTTAATTGGTACAATTATTGTAATTTTGTTGCAATTATGTGTTGAGCTAAAAGCTTTTGTTTAAATCATTTGAGGGTTTTTTGTTAATATACATAAGTAAGAAGAAAAGAAGTAAAAGTAAAAACTGAAGATAAGCATTATCTGTTTACTTTTTCATTACAGTACTTTAGACAAGTATCTATTGAATTATTCTTTTAGAAAAGTATGTTACATGCTTTCAGCAAATCTCTAGAAATTTTAAATGTTAAAATTGAGCAAGATCATTGAAATGTAACTTTTCTGGAAGGTTATTATGTTAATTCCAGTTTTGACACTGTTTAAATACCTTTTAAGAAAAAGGATGAAATGAACTTTTGAGGGATTTGTGAGTTGCTTAATGCCTATTGATGTATTAATATAAGAAGTGTAGCTATTTAGTGATTATAGAAATTAAAAATGAAAAAGCCGTGGAAGGTGCCACATTCATCACTCTGATTATAATGTTCTCTGCAATCATCTTTGCCCAGGCCAGGTTTAAATAAATCACTTCCTTTAAGTAGACAATTTAGTATTCTTGTAGACCTCACAGTGAGGCATTACTTCTGAAATATTTAACCTGCTTTTTGTTTTCCCGTTTCCTTTTATTGCCTCTTACTTAAAATGCAGGGCACATAAAGTTACTATGTTTCTTACTGTGCTAATAGTGTGGTCTCAATGTTAAAAGACAATGTACCAGTTGACTAGTAGGTGGTTGATGCCTACCTTTTTAAAAATTCTTTTGCCTTTTGTAATTCAAATAGCACTGCAAAGCTGTGAATGAATCCAGGCATTTGTAACTGCTTCAAGACTTTATTTTAATCATAAAGAATGCCATTGTAGGGTGTATTCTGGAGAGTTGTTTAAAAAACAGAACTTTTAAAAATGGCTCAGTGACAGTGCATGATACTGGGTGTGGGAGATCAGTTTATTAAATACCAACCTTTTAAGGATCAGAATATTTTTTTTTTCCTGAAATGATCAAAAGTAGGAACACTGAGGAGAGGTGCTTTATCTGTTGGTACTTGAATTGAATAGAGTCGGTTTTGCAAAGCAAGCTTTCCTGAATACCTATGGTAATAGGAGTTTTTAAATAGCTATTGCATCTGTTCAGTGAAGTCTCTTCTGCTTAATATGCACTGAGGGGGCTTGAATTTTTGTCTACATAGATATATCAAACTATAGCTTTCTCTTTTTTTGGTGTTTATTAAGATAAAGCATTTATTCCCTTATGTTATAGTATTGAGCGTGTGATGACTTTTTATTCCTGTCTTTATATGAATGGGCTTACAAGCGAATGTTCTTTTTCAGTGTCCAAATGACCTGTTGCAATTTTCAGTTTGGGAGAATATTTGCAGCACAGCTGCTGATATGTTGATAGTACTGCAAAGTTCCTGGAGCGATTTGTGTGAGAGCTTTTAACACTGTCACTGTACTGACCAGATTTGAGAAGAGTAAGATAAGTAACTAAAGAGCAACACATAGTATTAGTAGGATTTGATTATTAGGTATTAGAGATCAGATGTCTAATTAGCAGACTGTTAAGCATCAAAATTTCATATTGCATTCCATAGAGGCCCAGGTTTTCTAGTTTTCTGTTTCTCGGTATCAAACCTCTGGAAAAAAAAAATCCTCATTTTTAATGACAAATTATTTCATTATTTCAAGTAACATTTTTGATTTGTACTGTATTGAGAGGAAAAAATTAAAAAGCACAGGATAGATAAAACATGACATGCCTTCATGCTCATGCCTTCTGTTGCTCTACTATTTAATAGCAATTAATTCATTTGCCTTTTACGGAGTGAAAAAGTTAAATTACTCTTGTCCATGCAGTTGCTTGCTCCTGTAAAACACGAGGAAAAAAAATTAGGTGTGCAAAGATTAATTTGAAGCATTTCTTTGTTTTCACCTTCAGCGAGAGAGGTTTGGAAGGAGCAGGGAGAACGGCCCTTCAGGGTATGAGGGCTTGTAAAGAAGTTAACCTTCCACCAGTCTGGGAACAGCAGGGCAGCTGGGCCCATGAGAGAGGAGCTGGGAGCTGAGGAGGGCAGCGAGGCAGGCACGGCGTTGTGAGCAAGGGGAGCAGTCCCACAGCAGCCAAAGGAAGATGGGAGCAGGTTCAGTGACGGTAGCCAGGGACAGCAAACAGCCCGGTGGTCTGTAGCCACAAGGTCAAGGCAGGAGGTTAAGCCAGTGGTCAAGGCCAAGACCAAAGGTACACAGATGTAGCTCAGGACAGGACCAAGGGCAAAGGCCTGAGCTTGAAAGCTTCTTAACTCAGGCAAGAGAGCCCTCCAGCAAGGCTTCTCACAGCTCTTGTCACCACAGCCTGGTTACTCAGCTACTCTGCATCACAGCCAGCCTTGAGCACGGGCCCCAAAACCCCTGGCTGGGGTGAAGAGGTGGGTAAGCCCTGTTGGCATATTCCAGGGCCTGACATAACCAATGACACAGGCCGTGTGGGCACCTGCAGTGTCGCCTCCAGTGCAGATGAAGGTGGTTAATTTTGGCTGTTGCCGTTTTGCCACCACCTAGCAGGGCAGTGATGTAGATGCTCAATAGGTGGGCTGCCATGTGTTGCCCAACAGCTTGGCACCTTCCTCAGAGCTCTGCTGGCAACATTCAGTGCTGGACACACTGTCAGACCTTGGTTGTTATTTTCTGAGTCAGTCATGGAAGTACAAGGTGGACATAATTAAAACAAATTTGAATCTAATTTACAGTCTCTTGAATGGAAGATAGGATGATGTGCCTCTGTGTACTTGTACTAAGTTATCTGTATTTGAGGAAAAAGCCAGAAATAATTCGTCATTGTTGGAATATAACTTACTCCACAATGAAAGCAGTTTTAATTTCAGCTGCTTATGGGAAAGAAATATGAAGAGTAGTGGAATGAATTTTTAAGGTTCACTTCAATCAATGTAATGTATTGTTTTAGCCTCATTCCTTCTAAATTCAGGTAGTTTCTCCTGGAAACAGTCTATAACAATGACGCTTTTTGATGTTTCTGATTTAAAAAATAAATTTTTTGCCTCAGGAATCTAGCCCCAAAAGAAGGATAGCATGTTCACAGTGCTTTATTTTTAGATCTGCATGCTTATATTTTAGAAAAAGTAACTCCTAAAGTGCTTTACATGCTAGCCTTTTATTTTTTTACCTGAGAAGTGCAGGCACGTATGGTTTTTGTGGCTCTTTGCCAAAAGATTATCATTTACATAAATATTTCTTTCAAAGGCATAGTTTAAGACATTGAGCTCAGGAGGTTAGAATAGAGACTTCAATCTGCACACCAGCAGTGGGCTATTGGCTTCTGAACAGTAGCTTTGTTCATCGTATTCGGAACACTGTTCGCATTCAGACTTAAGTAGAGCTGGCATTAAAAATCAGCTAATTTGTTTCATGTGATTCATCAGCTGTGTGTTTTATTTAAATCTATGTCACATTCTCTTTTGGCTTTTTATTTTGTAGATTGAAGTGTTGAAGTAGGCCACTCTTTAACTCTTCAGTTCCTGACTTGAAAAGCGACTTAATTTTTACTTTTCCGGTGTTGAACTCCTGACTCAAATACTTATAGTAAATATATATAACTAATATACATAACTAAAGTGTGCATTAAGGATCTTGGGTATTTTTACCATCTGATGTTTGATTTAAAACATACACTTTTACAGTCAGTTTAGTTGTAGTTTTATATAAGGCAAAATAGAACAACCTAAGGTAGTAGCTAAATTACTGTAAAATATGCACTGCTCAGATTCTGTGAAGGATAGAAGTGTTTGTTTGATACTGCCAATGTTCTTTTTTTTTCTTTTGGCCCTTCACTTCTTGAGGTTAGGACTACTTTCAGCTTCTATTGGATTTCTTTAAACTCTGCTGGAGAATAAACTGTTCCCATTATTTGAAATTGTAACCTTTGAGTGTCAAGTTTGTCTTCTCACAGAAGCACCACCCTTTATTCTCTTAAGGCTGGAGTCTCTGAAGCCTTTTATACGTTGAACTTCCCCAGAGTGGATAATCCAGCTGCCATCTGGACAGTGTCTTATAATGATTTGAAGAACTAGAACCTTTGTTAGAATATGCTACACTTGCTTTTGTGCTTTATATGTATTGCTTTTTTCCTGTGCTATAAAATAACTTCTCACTGTGAATGAAGTTATTCATAGATACTGTTTATGACAGCATGGCATGGCAGTATCCTCCGTCTGTTAGGTATGTGGTCCATTCAGATGTTTTCTGGTAAAATTTATAGGAGTTTGTTAATTCTACCTTAGTATATGGCAAGAATGTCCTAAAAGATCAGATTGAGAGATTAACACAGCTGAAATACATTTTTAATGTAATGGAGTTGCACTTACTTCAAGCATCTAACATTGATTCTCAATTCTTTTCTTTTTCTTAACATTAAATGTTAAGTATTTTGTGTAAATCTGCCACTTCTATCTCTGGAATAATCCCATGGTACATAAAACTCTACTCTTTATGGAGGATCTAAAAATAAAGATTAAAAAAGATTGTTGCTTTTAAAAAGCAGACAAATTGTGAAATGGGGTAAGATTGTTCAGCTAACGGTAGACTTAGTTCACTAGCTCTATTAAAAATACAATTCAATTACAACCAGTTGGGGGTTCCTTTTAAGTGGTTTGATTTTTTTTTTTCTCTTCATAGACATAATGTGAGTGAATTTATTTAATGTAAGAGATTCCTGGTGTTGTACTGATGATTTACTTCGTGTGCATGAGTCTCCTTCCTCCCTTCCCATCCATGCATCAGTGCACTCATTTCCCCCATGACAGCATTGGTAGTTGCCTTAGATTTTTTAATTGTCCAGTAATCAGAGAAAACTCTTGCATTTTGTTTGTTCTATGCTACCTTCTTCTTTTTAGCAAGTTACAGCGGCTCACAGAGCAGCCAACATATTTATGCTCTTGCCCTTTATCATGGAGCTGTAGTCTTAATATGTCTTTGAAAAGAGGCATTAAAAAATAATAATTAATTTTCTATGAAGTTTTTTTTTATTTTTCTTCTCATAATTTTTTTCTATTTTTACCTTATGTACAGTGTGGTTATTTCACTGGTATCCATATAGAGTGCTGTCACAGTCACTTTATAGCCATTACTGTAACTGTATTCACCATTCTCAGTGCATTCTTTCACTGATTACATTTTTATTACGCTGCGTGTGAGAAATACTTTCTCATTTTAGTAATCTCTAATTTAGATTATCATTTCTCATTTGATATGAGATACGAGTACTATGAGATGAAACATCAAATAAGATAGGTCCATCTGGCCAACAATGTTAGCCTCCATCACTTGCTTGGCAGGAGCTTTTCATAAACTTCCACAAGACTAACATTTAATCCTTCTACTTGTTCCTTCCTGAAGCTCCCCTTTATACTAGCGCTCACAAAACCCCCACTGTTGCTTGTCATAATACATGAACAGTCCCTTACATTGATCATGTCTCATGGTTTTGTTGTTTTCATTTGTTTGTGGCTTTTTCTTAGAAGGTGAATTGCTTGAAAGTTGTTTTCCCAATTTTTGCAATGGATGCACAGTTAGATTTTGATCAACTTCTTAGATGCCTGTTCTTGTCACAAAAAGTTAGTTTAGAAAGGAGATTGTTTTTACCATGGAATTCTGATTTGGGTATAGGAATTTAATAGATTATTTGAAGTTAAAGTTGACAAATGTTAACTTCCCCTTACTTTGGATTTGACGTTACTGATGTATGGCTGCTTTGACATTTCTCTGAAGCATCCCATTAGATTGTTCAGCAGTTTGAGGTTTTTTGCATATTAGAAAATATTACATTGATCTTTCTGCAGACCGTGCAGCTCTTTATGTGTTCTTTTATTTTTCAGAGAACAGGGAGAATGGATGCAAGTGTTGTGGTATTTCACCCTAGAATATCACTTTGTAAACTGAAGTTATACTCTAATTAATATGGTTTATGATGTATCTAATTTCACCCCCCAGAATTTCAAAGAATATTCCTACAACTAAAGATGTTGAACCTCTACTTGAAATTGATGCAGATATTCGGAACTTTGAAGTATTTTTATCCTCACGAACACCCGTCCTTGTTGCACGTGATGTAAGAACCTTTTTGCCTTGTACTGTGAACTTGGATCCCAAACTACGAGAAATCATTGCAGGTGAGTATGCTTTCAAATAAATGGAAAATGACAAATCTATTATTTATTTTAAGTAGAGCTACTTGGTATGTCACACCGAACACTCATTTGTTCATCAAATCATACCTTCAGATTGTCTGATTTGACTTCAGTAAGAGTCCATTCAGTTTTGCTTAATAATTTTTCTGTAACAGCCAGACCATACTAGACTAAAGCTTCTCCTTTGGAGGGGGGAGTCCACTGTTCTTACTTTGCAGAGTGCTTTGGGAGATGGAGGAAACCAATACACACAATGATATTTTAGTAGAATAAATTCAAGTTGACTTCAGATCTTTGTTAACAATTTTGAAAATATATGTAAAACCCTGTAGAAATGAAGTCAGTTAAACAAAGTCTTCTACAGGCTGAAGAACCCAAACTCTGTCAGCCTTGTTCTCACAGGAGAGGTATTCCTTAGAGTCTTATAATGGCTTGGGTTAAAAGAGACCTTAGAGATGGTCTAGTTCCAACCCCCCTGCCATGGGAAGGGACACCTTTCACTAGACCAGGTTGCTCAGAACCCCATCCAACCTGGCCTTGAACACTTCCAGTGTTGGGGCATCCATAAGTTCCCTGGTTCCCTGCTCCAGTGCCTCCCCACCCTCACAGTAAAGAATTTCTTCCTAACATCTAATCTAAACCTACTCTCAGTTTGAAGCCATTCTCCCTTGTCCTGTCACTACATATCTCTGTAAATATTCTCTCTCCACCTTTCTTGCAGGCTTTCTCCAGGTGCTGGAAAGCAGCCATGAGGTCACCCCAAAGCCTTATATTTTTCAGGCTGAAAAATCCCAATTCTCTCAACCTTGCGTCATAGGAGAGGTGTTCATCCCTCATCAATCATCTTTGTAGCCTCTTCTGGACTTGCTCAGATACATGGATGTCCTTCTTGTTCTGGGGATCCCAGGGCTGGATGCAGCACTGTGGGTGGGGTCTCACCAGAGCAGAGCAGAGGGGCAGAATCCCCTCCCTCCCCTGCTGCCCACTCTGCTTTGGATGCAGCCCAGGGCACATTTGGCTCTCTGGGCTGCAAGGGCACACGGCTGGGTCATGTCCAGCCTCTCACCCACGGCACCCCCAAGTCCTTCTCAGCAGGGCTGCTCTGGATCTGCTCATCCACCAGCCTGGACTGATACCNTCCAGGTGCTGGAAAGCTGCCATGAGGTCACCCCAAAGCCTTCTCTTTTTCAGGCTGAACAAGGGAAAATCAGGCTGAAAAATCCCAATTCTCTCAACCTTGCGTCATAGGAGAGGTGTTCATCCCTCATCAATCATCTTCGTAGCCTCTTCTGGACTTGCTCAAATATATGGATGTCCTTGTTCTGGGGATCCCAGGGCTGGATGCAGCACTGTGGGTGGGCTCTCACCAGAGGGGAGCAGAGGGGCAGAATCCCCTCCCTCCCCTGCTGCCCACGGGGCTTTGGATGCAGCCCAGGGCACATTTGGCTCTCTGGGCTGCAAGGGCACACGGCTGGGTCATGTCCAGCCTCTCACCCACGGCACCCCCAAGTCCATCTCAGTAGGGCTGCTCTGGATCTGTTCATCCACCAGCCTGGACTGATACTGGGGGTTGACCCAATCCAGGTGATTTTGTTAAACTTCATAAGATTCTCATAGGTCTGCTTCTTGAGCTTGTCCAGGTCCCTCTAGATGGTATCCCATCCCTCAGGTGTGTCAACCACACCACTCAGCTTCGTGGCATCTGCAAACTTGCTGAGGATGCACTCAATTCCTTCATTCATGCCATTAATGCAGATATTAAATAACACAGGTCCCCATATGGACCCCTGAGGGCCACCACTTGTCACTGATGTCCATTGGGACTCTGAGCCATTGACCACTACCTTCTGGATGCAATTGTCCACAACCAATTTCTTATCTATGTAACAGTCTACCCATCAAATATATCTCCAATGTAGAGAGAAGGATACTGTGGGGGGCTATATGAAAAGCTTTGTAGAAGTCCAGATAAATGACATCTGTAGCCCTTCCCTTGTTCACTGATGCAGTCACTCCATGACAGAAGGCCGCAGGGTTGGTCAGGTAGGACTTCCCCATGGTGAAGCCATTGCTGGCTGTCTTGAATCACCTCTGACCTCCATGTGCCTTAGCAAAACTTCTCAGAGGATCTGGTCCATGATCTTAAAAGGCACAGAGGTGAGACTGACAGGCCACTAGTTCCTAGGGTCCTCCTTGCTACTGTTTTTTAGAATTTGCAATCTATCCATCTCTTGATGTAGAGGGCAACCTCTTCTCCCCTCCTTCCTCTCCTGTCCCTTTCGAACAGCCTGTAGCCATCAATAGTTGCACTCCAGTCATAGGATTCATCCACCACGTTTCTGGAATGGCAGCTGGGTCATAGCCTTCTAGCAGCACGGTGGCTTCCAGCTCCTCCTGTTCCTTGCCCACTCTGTGTGCACTGGGTAGAGGCACCTCAGCTGGGCTGTGGGCCATGTCACCTTCTTAGAGGAACACCCTTTAATTCCTTTGAAGTATTTCAGTGGTGTTTCCCTGTTGGCTTCTCTTACCTCAGGAGTTCCTGGCTGATCTCCATAAGACTTTCAGTGGAGAAATTCTTCCTTATGTCCAGCATGAGTGTCCCCTGGCACAGGTGCCTTTTGCCTGCTGGGGGGAGAATACAGGGTTCCCTGGATCTTGCCTTTTTTCTGGTGGCTGTTCTCTTTCGGGGAGGCCAGAGCTTGATTCCAGCAATGTCTGTCCTCCGACTCTCTTGCTTCTTAATCTTTCTGCTTCCGTACTTAACTCTGCCACCAGGCTGGACCAGGGTTATCTGTCTGGTCATGTTTCACACAGCTGTTGTCTCTACTGCCGTCCGACACTGGTGACAGGCCCCCCTGCAGCCTGAGACCTGGATGGGAGCTCTGTCTGGGTTGTCACATCCTTTCTGGCAAGTGCAGAGGACTATAGGTTTGGATACCATATCTGAGCTCCTTCTGAGGGGATGATGACCACCAAGGGAGCTAAGGATTCTAAACTTAGGAAAGTCACCTCTTGAGTAGGGCGACTACGCCCTTCCTGCACCCCTTGCCACACCAATTCCCTTGTCACACTCCCTGGGCTGAGACTTGTTGGGGATCTTGGTTTCTTTGGCAACTCCCAGGTCTCCTTAGCACCTTCTCTGAGAGCACTGACAGCCCCTGGTGGATCAGAAGAGGCCCCTGTGTGCTGGGATTCGTCACTCTGCCATGGTACAGACCAGCCTTGGAGCAGCTTCTCTTGGAGAGTGAATGTTAGGTTCCTTTATGCCACATTTAAAAAAAAATCTCAATATTTAGAGACATTTAATATGCTTCATAAATTTATGTGATAAATCACCCTAACTTTCTTAAAGACTCCTGTGTAGATGTGATCATCAAGAGAAATCGACCAAATCCAGCTAAAATTTGACATTCTTCTTGATGTTCTACTTGATGAGTTCTGATTAGAGTTAAATACACAAAAACGTACTGTAATGAGTTGGCAAACAAATAAAAACTTTTCCAAATACTTCAAGCAAAATCTCTTTCTTTTTACCTATTTATTTTTCAGATGTTCGTGCTGCAAGAGATCAGATGAATATTGGAGGACTTCCTTATCCCACCTTGCCTTTACATGAGGCACCTGCTAGAGCAACATCTCTGTTCAGTCAGCCTTCCTCAGCTTGCTCTTCCACAACTTCTTTCAATGGGCCTTTCAACAGCGGAGTTTTATCCCCACAACCTCACAGCAGTTACTATAGTGGTATGACAGGACCTCAGCATCCGTTTTACAATCGGGTAAATAATCGAGATCCAATTAACATTCTTCTGATTTAGTCTGGTAATACTGCAGATGTCATCTATTAAATATTAAAATACCCATGCAAGTTTTATTTAGGAGTGGAGAAAAGTTCAAAAGTTGACAAATGTCGCAGTAATGTTCAGTCACTGTTGCCTGGGGAAGAAACATGGTAAATTGCATCAGAAAAACAAATTGCAAAGGGGAAAAATAATTTTGAGACACTGCTCAATTGTAGGATATTACAGGGCTTTTTTTGTTTGGGGTAAACTGTGCTCAGTTGTTCACATGCTCACACACATTGGGAGGGCTCCTGTCTTTTTTTGATGTCTTTTGGTAAAACATACAGAAACTCAAGTGGGGAGCTGTATTATAAGAATGTATGTCTGTCTTCCCTTTTGACTCTTCTTAAAGTTATTACAGGATCTTTTCCCTAAGCTGGTGTTGTACTAGTTTAAAGGAATTAACATGAATTGCATAAAACATAAAATTTTGAGCTATTCGTGGGCCTCAGAAAACATAGTCCTGGGAATGGCTCATGTGAAAATTGAATTAAGTGCTTTACTGTATAGTCGAATGGAGTTTAAACTTTCTGGTTTTGTGGGATGTATTCAGTATTTTTAAACTTATCTTTCACTTTTTTTTCCTGCAGTACTATCATGAAAAAACCACAGAGCTGATATAAGTCATAGCTTACTTCTATGTACAGGAAATAGCCTCAACTTTAAGTAGATTTGACTATAGATAAACATATAACCTAGGAAGGTGAAATGTAAATTGAGTTATTCCTAAATCAGTGTTTGTTAACCAAGGCAAAAAAAGGTATATGTAAGCCAGAACTTTTTGTCTATTGTAAAATTCTTCTTATATACCTTCAATACAGTGACAGTATGCTGTTTTGTTGAAAATAACACAAAATAACATATATTTTGAAGTAGTCCAACATTGATAAATGTTTGACACATTAATATTTGTGCTGATACTAACTCAGCTTAGTCCAAGTAGGTGTTTCATTGGAAGCCCTGTTTTTGTGTCTGTTTTGCCCTGTTTTGTGTTACTGTACATGACAAGGTTTAAAGTCAGGGGTGTTGAAACCTGTATGGGGGTTTTTGGCTCCAATAAGCATTAGAGAAACAATTATTGGTGAGTCATAAGCTGTTCTTATAATCAGTTTGTTTGTTCATTTGTGTTAAAGCTTACAGGCATGCTTACTTTTTTGCCTGCTGAAGACTAAAATACTTCAATTTTGGCCTTTCTCTCTGGAATTTTATACAGCTCTTCTAAAGTTTTTAGTGTGTCACTTAATAAATACTGTCAGAGAACTTTATTCATTACTTTGGACTCATAAAGGTACTGTCATGAATACCACATACTGAGACACTTTTAAAAGTAGCACATTCATCAAAAAAACTGTTTTCTTCAGCTTTTTCAATCATATTTCATTTCTCAAGTTTTTGTAAAAATGGTGTTTCAAAAAAAAAAATAGCAACTAAAAAATAGACTCTCCCCAGTAGAAATTTCCAAGAGAGGTCTTGGATACTTGTATGACACAGCACAATGGATTCTAATACTTCTGTGGAAATAGCTGGATTTTATTCAAAAACACCCTAAATTCTGGGGATATATGCCGTATTCTGACCAGTAAATGGTTCCTGTCCTGTTGTCTTTAAGCATTCATTTATGCTTAAGAACAAAACCCTTGAGCTGTTGGGGAAAACGCTCTGTTTATTTTTAGGAAATACTTTTTTTTTTATTATGTATGTTTCTTCTTTTTTCTTTGGACTCTCCTATGTTATGGACCTGGAACTTTCAGTGATGTAATCTATTAATTTTTGGTTTAAAATCCAGTTCTCCCTCTGGTTAGCTGTAAAGGGAAGATTATGGTCCCATTTAGAAGCTCTTCAATTTAGCACTCCTGGTCTCAGTGTAGGGCTGTGCTGGACATCTACTGTTTACCAGTGTCTAATGGCCTGGTGAAAAGCTGAATTCAGGTTCAGAGTTCAGAATGCTCAAAATTGCTGCTCTCATGGATCATTGTGGAGATGATGTTTCTTACAGGGATGGTCGGAGCAGTAGGCAAGTCTAATTTCAATTTCCCAGGTGGGAACAAGAAATTATGGTATGTGAATTGTTTTGTTTTTTTTTTTTTTTGGACAAAAGAGGAGAAAATTCTTCAGTATCTTGAAAAAATGATGTTTTGCTACATCCATTAAGCTTTGTAGGCTATCTGCAGACTTGAAGAGCAAGTCTACACTGGTTTATGCCCAGTATATATTTGTGTTGATCTCACGTTTTTATGATACCTGTACTGTACTTCAAATGAAGATGGAGTCTGTAGTGCCTAGCCTGTAATGGAGAATTAATCCCACAGTTGGGAAACAGTGGAGCAGCTGAAATGGGCTCAGGGGTTGATTAGAAATTACGAAAGAATTGTGGAGTAATTGCCTTAGTGGACAGATTTTTTCCATTACTTTGTAGTTTGATGTCATGCAACCAGCAAGCTCCCTGTGTGTTTCAGAGAAGAGGCTCTGCAGTGAGCGCTGGGCACTTGAATGCAGTTTGATTGCTAGGCATTTCGCGCTTGGGGGTTTTCCACATGGTTTAAGCTGTTAGTGGAAAACTGAGGCATTAAATTATTCTGTGGTATTTTCTGGAAATTAATCTCTCTTTAAAAAAAAAAGTTCGTATTATTTCTAGAATGTGCCTTATGACAGTGGAATAGTTTTAATTCAGTTTTAATTTAATTCAACTTTTCTGCATCATTTTATACTAGCCAAATAATGTAAGGCAAAGACTAGGTAACCAAACCTTCCCCATTTTGACTAATGGTTACAATGCATAACGTGTAACTTCTCATGTTGGAAGAGCATATGAAATTTTTGTGGTAATTGTGTGAAAGTGTTCAGAGTCTACCTCTAGCAGCTAAGAATATGGAACGATTTTTATTTTCCATAAAGTACTCGAAGTCTAGCATATGCTGTCTGCGTAAATTATATATTCAGAAATTAAACTTGAATTTCTCAGTTCATTTAGAGCTGCTTCTGAATACAGAAGTTTTTAAGTCCTTATTGGCAAATCTAAAGTGGAATATTTCAACAAATTTTACTCTTTCCTCATAGATTGTCCCTTGAGTCATATAATGAATTTGGTGCCGTAGACTAATCAAAATCTTGTCATGTGCAGAAACACAAATCAGATAATATGTTCTCTTGTCAAATATCCAGATAATACAATTTTGAAAATGCTACATACAGAAACATCAGAAATCAGTAATACAGCCATTGTTTTGAGATTTCTTTTAGGTTTTTATGGTGTTTTGTTGGTTTTTAGTTGTTGGTTTGTTTTTTTTTTATTTTGGGAGTTTTATTAAGAACTGGGCAGTGAGTTGAAAGCAATGAGTGCTGTAATTCTGCTTTTCCGAAAGTCTAAATTAACACTGTCCCTTAAACTGGTATTTGTATTGAACAACACGCTTAATGTATTTCCAACAAAACAAAGCTCAAATACTGTCTGCTTTAAGCATCTGTTCATATATTTACAAAATCTAGCATTTGTGGAAGCCCTCAGGTTGAGTGCCACAAATATGGGAAGTTACAGTGATGCTATTACGTATCACACTTTTTGTTTATTTGGTACAATTGTCTTGGCTACTATGAATGATTCAAAGTTGTACTGAGCATCTGATTTTGAGTTTAGAAGGTCAGAGAGTGAAATTGTCAGAATTATCTTTAAATTATCCTTTTTCCATATTGAAAATAGATGTCAGGGTGTAGCTACCAAAACCATTCTGACTCTGTTCCTCCAGAAAACTATACCAGAGCACCCATTGGCTCAGAGGAAAAAAGGGGTCAGTTCCTGAGGGATTTTGAAGAACTCACTCCAGAGCTTTTGATTGAATTCTGTTCAATGGTTCAATGCAAAAAGTAAAGAAAGCTATTAGTAATTGCTCTTTTTTACTTTATGAAACTCAACTAGACGATGTGTTTTGTTGTAATGATTTTTATTTTATTATTACATTTTGATTTGTGTAATTGTTTGTCCCTTTTTTGTTACACTTTTTTTTTTCCATAGCCATTCTTTGCCCCATATCTTTACATGCCAAGGTATTACCCTGGCAGTTCTCATCTCATCTCACGTCCACCACTAAAAACGAGTTTGTCCAGAGATCAGAACAATGGCCTAGTAAGTATTTTGAAGGGTAATTCAAATACTAACCTAGACAATAAATATAGCAAGTAATGAAAATGAAGGTTATTAATGATGATTCTCTGTTAGACAAGTATAAGCTTTATATTATAGATATTTTAAGCAAAGGTGTTATTAACATGTAATGTAAATGTATTTTGTTTTAACTTTAGAAATTCTTTACAGCAGAAAACCAATTCTAGCATCCATATATAAAGGTTAGAGGAGAATGACCAGTGATACTGGCAAAAAATATAGTAATGAAAATGCAAACTATACTGTAGTACCAAAATAGACGTAGTGGTATATAAAAAAAAAGTGCTATTTGTAAATTTATTATCCGTTTTTTAAAAATAATATGTCACAAATTCCTTGTATCTGGAGAAGATAATATTGCATCCTTTAATGTTGTAAATAATGCTAGAAACTGGAAGGTCAAATTAAAATGTTAAAAGAAATATTTTAAATATTTAAGTAAAACAAAATACATTTTCTCCTAAGTGTTTTTGCAAGTACATGTAATTCAACTTTACCCATTAGAAGGGAAACAAGCAGACTTTTCTAGCTTCCTATAGAATAATAAATTTCCTATTTAACAGTATTTATTTTACTGACAGATGGCTGTTCAAATGGAATTATGAACTAAGGAAAGATAAAAAAGTAAAAGCCTCACTTGTCAGTCACTTTAATTCTAGGGTATTGATACAATGAGCAAGGCTGTTAAAAGGTGGTTAAAGCTTTAATCACTTAAAGAAAACAAATGTGTTTCTATTGAATTATGTATTATTATGAGATCATTCTCATTCACTGTTTACTTCATAATTTTTGTTGAGCCCTTGATCATTTTACCCAAACCATAATATTTTGTTGTTGTTAGGATGTTATCAAGGAGGATGCTGATGAGGGGCTTCCTTCACCCACAGACCCCTCAATGGTAAATGAGTAGTCATGTGGTGTGGAAATTTTAGCATCTCATTGCTTTTTCAGCAGTAATGAGTCTGCATTAATCATAACTGCAGTTCACTAACACTGCATCAGTGGCTTTGGTGGGCAAATAGAGTAGTTGAAAACTAATGTAGTTTGTGAATGAATTTAAGAGCTAATATTTCACTTGTAAGATGTACTATATTTTTCCCCTGTAGTTTTCCCCTTGCCTTTCTCAGTAGCTGTGGTGAGCTTTCAATAAAGTGTCGTGGTAGCTAAGCAGACTGTAGAATGACAGCTGGTCATTCAGTGTGTAAGTTTTAGAGGTAATTGTGTTTTTCTGCTTCAATCAACTCTCTCACCTGAACCCCTACTTCTTTAGTTGGTGACATAAAGCTATTGCAGGTAATACAGTAAAAGGCAACTTTGATGGAAATGGAAAAATGAAACATTGCTGGTCATAAGCTTATTCTTGAGTCAGAATGTTGACAACTACCTTTTCCATGATTGTTTTGTTTTCTCCTAAGTATTCATACAAAGGTGTCATCTTTATGGTATGTGTTTTAACTCTAATTATGGTAATCATGATTTATACCAAAACAGAGAGGTTAATGTGACTGTCATGATTCTCTTAATATTTGCTGCCAGTCATTGTTGACAACAGTTATAGCTTGATGCCATTTACTTTTTTTTAGTAAATCATTGCAAAAATGTCTTTTTACTGTTGAGCAATGAAAAAAATCAAACCCCACATAGATTCCAAACTGTGTTTAACTGTACATGACTTCCACTGAGAAACCACATGTGTGCAGTGCAATGGAAAAGATGTCTCTGATGTCATTTGCTACGTTGTGTGAAGGGATGACTTCAGACTTCCTTTTGATATGCTGATGCCATCCTTGTGTTTGATTCCTTATCTCAGTATCCCATTCTTTTCCCAGACCTTTGAGACTTGTCAGTGCAAGGAGAATTAAGGACTTTCTCAAAAGTATTAGCGTGATGGCTGAAGAGTGTGTGTCCCTGTGAGTGTGAGAAGGGACACAAGTGGAAAAATGGGCTTTAGTCTTGGGGCAAAGTAGTGAATGAATTCCAGCAGCAGACCTGGAACTGGTTGCTATTCTGCTTGCTGCTCTGAGCACGTATGTTAAAGCACATTTAGGCTGTATCTTCAAACAGCAATTTAAAAGACTCCTTAAGTCCTTACTCCTTAAGTAAGTTAAGTAACCTGTTGCCTCTAAGTAAGAAAATACAGGATTTAAAACATTAAGAAGAAACTCCCTTTGAGATAATGATAATGGATGAATTTGTTAGAGATCTGTTTTTTAATTTAATTTATACTATTGTGAATCTGTGTAGTGTGGCATATCAGATCATGTATTTTTCTAAGACTTAGTGATATTTAACCTGTGGTATAAATCTAAAATTTCAAATTTTTTTTTAAACTCTCTTGGGAAGTTGACAAGAAGGTTGTTAGTCAGGATATGATATGTGATGTGTTATCAGGGTTTCATCTACTATAAACCCAGTTATTTTGTTAACTTTATTGAATTTTCTATGGAAGGAAACAATATTATATTTGTGTTATGTGCTACAATTATGTGTAGATGATGGGTACAATAATTTCATCCAGCTATTTAGGTAGCTCTTAATTGATGGGTCATTGCTACTGTATAAATGATACAACTTATTAAATGGTTTGGTGCATACAAAGTAATTAAATGAACTAAAAAAACTGCACAAAGTAGTTAATGAACACCAAGATGTGTAATTGGTTTGGTGATTGAAAACAAGAGGAGCATGTAGAATCAAAATTGTCTTTCATGCTAAACTGGCAAGGAGCCAGAAATGTTGCAACTTCTGTGTAAAATAGAGAATAATCATTGTTTTGAATGTTTTGAGTCATAACAGGGTGAAAAAACAGGATTACTCAGGAGTATAATTTTTTTTTTCATACAGATCATCATTTTTGCTTATTGCATGAGTTGACAGAGTTCAGCTGTGGAAGCTGTTATGTGATCTAGTTAAGGGTCTGCTGTTCTTGTCAGTCTGATGTTGGAGTGACCAAGTTCTGAAATTTTAGACCATCATCATTAGTCTCATAATATCTATATAAGTCCAGGTTAGCTTCATAGGAATCAGGAATATATTGAGAATAGTCATCCTGTATCAAGAATTTTATTTCAGCCACTTTCTATACTTAGATTGTGTTGCTGATGATAAAACTTGTCTATCTCAGACCATAGTTTACTGTCCTTTGCTGAATGGATCAAACCATAGATGTCAAACTGGTAAGTTGACCAAATGCCATCTATTTAGTTGTATCAGCATGAAGGTGCATTGCAAATTTTAGGTTATCAGCTTGAATCACTAATGAAGATGGTGTTATGATGCTGGCCTTTGACATTTCTTCTGGTTTTACTGTACAAATGCTTATTTCTGAATAACTTCAAAAACTTCTAGAGGGCCCTTTTGCAGAGTTTGTAGGTGGGTTGCAGTGTTAGCAGTCATGGAATCATAACATGGAATGGTTCACAGAATCCCCTTTTATGTTAGAAATCAAACGAGCATTAGCAGTGCTTATCTGTCATAAACTTGGTTTTGTGCTTTAGTTTGCATTGTTAATTTTGACTTCTTTGGAAGTAGCTTGTTCCAATATAAATAGTTTGTTTAAAGATGTTTTTTCATAGTGCACTGAATATATAATCCCTAAAGATGTAGTATGTGTGCTTTGAATGAGAACTAACGTGGCCTAGAGCATGTAGTGTAGATAAACATACAGTACTTCTTAAGAAACTGGAAATGCTTTTCAAAAGTTCGAGCATGAATGAAAATGTATGGCATAGCAGTTTTCTTATGGATTTTCCAGTGCATTTTTGTGCTTTGAATAATTGTGCTTATAAGAAATAACTTTTCTATCCTGTGGATGGTGCTGGTTTGTTTTGGGGGCTTTTTCCGGGGAGGGGGGCGAGGGAGTGGGAATGAAGGGAGTTGGCAGATTTGGTTAGACAGAAGTTTGCAAAGTTATTTGAGGTACATTGATGGTATAATGTGATCTTGAAATGGCAGGAAAATGTTTCATTAAAAGGAGGGTTTTCTGTCAGGAACATAATATAAAACCTTTATGCCAAACAAAATGTAGCAAGTGGATTTTTTACAAATGCGAAACAAAATAGTCTGCTCATGAAAATAGTATTTGTATAGCATATCCTGAATGTATATTTTGAAGACCTATTTTAAAAGTTTCATCACATTATGAAGATATCCTGTGTCTGTCCTAACCCTGATTTCCTCTGTTTACTTCAAAGCATGTTCTCTGTATGTTCAACCTTCGTGATGCGACTTTAAGCTGTTGTTTCTTTTAATTCTGTTTTGTCCTTTTCTCAAAGCTATGTAAGTCTGGGTTAAGCAAAATCAGACAGGTACAGCCACTTTCTGTGAATTCTCAGTCACTTGTTTCAGAGTCATTCCAGAAGCTATCATACTGGTGCTTCATGCTGGGCTGTCTGTAAACTAATGCTCATTACTAGC
Source organism: Daphoenositta chrysoptera (assembly GCA_013397915.1). Lineage (NCBI taxonomy): Eukaryota > Metazoa > Chordata > Aves > Passeriformes > Daphoenositta > Daphoenositta chrysoptera. The sequence continues at coordinate 363,944 of VZRO01001503.1, read as the reverse complement.
CTTGAGGTTTGTTTTGACAAGCTGCTTTTAGCTTTTGCATGGCAAATACTTTTCAGACTAATGTTCTGTAAGCATCTCTAACAAAACCACTAAGGCTGAAAAATGTGTCAGTTTAAGTACAGTTTTAATTCACTTACATGATGACAATATCCCTAAAGCTATTACATTACTTACTCTTCAGAGAGTGCTTTTCATAAAGAATGATTTGGATTAATGTGCATCTATTTCAAACAGTTCACACTTTAACAAAAATAGTCTAAATATTTCAGCTTTTACATATCTTTTTATACACTGAAAGCAACGTTTCTAAACTAGGTCTTAATGCATGCAGAAAGAATGGCTTGTCCTTGATTGTTAGAAAAATATTTTGATCTGAAGAAGACTCTGTTAAATTAGGAGTGTTTAAAACTTTTCTTCATTTATTTCTGGATATATCATAGATAATGTGTTTAATAGATTTTGAGAACAAAGGCAATTGCTAACACATGTTGCTTAGGGATCATTTATTTTAGTAGTGCCACAATGTAATTTTGACTATAACAGTTTCTTTTATTTTAATTGATAAGCAAAAAATAATTAGGATTTTAATTTCCTTAGTAGCTTGTCTTTGTTAATGTATTATCTAATTCATGCCAACAGTAAATAGTGTGTTTATGAGGAAAAAATAGACAAAGCTGGTATTCTGAAGGAAAACTCGGTGATTTTTGAAAGAGGAAAATCAAAGGTGTTCATAAAAGAAGTATATGATAAAAAGATTATGGGTGAAGCTTCATTCTGTCATTTTCATCATTTTAATGATTGGCTTATATCCTTGACATGATACAGATTTTAGATGTGCTAAAAATCAGACTAAATTAAGAGCTAGAATTTGTACTTTAGATGCCTATGTGTAAGTAATTAAGTATTGTAGGCACCTAATTAGGGAGACAGTGCAGATTCTGAAGAGTAGCTGTCTTGTCCTTAAAAGGAATACCAAGCCCTAGTTTTAAGTGCTTAGACTGGAGTGGAATTAAAAAGTTTAATTTTTATGCAATAATTTAGGGTAGATTGCCTTCCCAGAAAATGGGATATATCTTTTCTTTGTTTGTTATCCAGTTGACATAACATTAAAAAAATTATGAATGGTTAGAGAAACAAAGATTAGTGCCCCAGCTATTTCCAGGCAGGTGTGTGAACTGCCAGGTTCAAATTCCCCACAACCCCCAGTAGTGTTCCTGAATGAAGCTGATAGTTACACAGTTTGAAGTCCATTTCAAGGACGTCTGGTGGAGAACTTTGAGGGAATTACACATAATATCATCCATACTTTGAAACTCAGAGCAGCTTGGGTGGGGAGTGTGCCTGGCTCCTCAGGTCAGGATATCTTTGATAACAATAAGTCAAAAACAACTCTGAGGTAGTCGATACTGGGGTTTTGGATTGCTGCCTTGGAATTACTAGTTGAATAAATTCTTTGTAAATATCCTGATTTAGTTAATTCAGATAAGGTTGATGGCATTCTCTGTGATAAAAAAACAGGGGTTTTCATAAGCAATATATTGGGATCTAGTAATTTTAATTAATTCTAAAAGATTAAACAACTTGGAAGTAATTAAATGAAAGGGGAGACAGTATTGCAACTCTAAAACCAGTCTTCACTGGTGATTTGAGGAATATAGTAAAACTTGATTAGCTGAACTTTGGATAGTCAAAATGCACTTTTACATCCCAGGGTTTATGCATGTGATGATGACCTCTGATGCTTTAGAAGCTCTTTTGCATCCTCCCAAAATGAGCTGTTTGGTGCGCAGTCTACAATGCTGAACCCAAAACTTCATGTTCAGAAGAAAGGGAGGGTGCAACCTCACTCACAGGTGGAGGGCATACAAATATTTTCTAACTGATAGAACTGATTCTGGATTTTGCTTTTAGGAATTTGGAATCAATATTGTAACTGTGCATAGGTTCCCATCCAAGGAGAACATGATTTTTTTTTTAAGAACCCACCTTAATATACTGTCTACCTGCAGATGCATTTGTTTTAGTTTTCCCACCCTTTCTTTGAAATTCCCAGAAGCTGGCAACATTAACAGGACAACTCTTGTGTTACAGAGCTGAATTATAAATAATTTCATCCTCAGTCTTGCCTAAGTTTGAGATACATGAAGCATCCTCATAGTATCTTGTGGGGCATTTGCAGTGCTGCTGTTTCTGTGCTGTGGTACACAGGCCCTTGGCTGATTGTGAATAGAGCTGAAAGAATCTCTGTAAAATTAACAGATATTGTTAAAATTGCCCAATTAATCCAAGTAGTTGAGGAGTTATCTTTGTTTTGAGTATCTTTGAGTTTAGGTCATCTTTATCTGATAATAAAGCAGGAGTTTTTAAGACAAAAAAATCTAAGTTGTATCTGCATTATTTGAGAAAAAAACCCTAACATCCCAAAACCAAACTAACTGCTAAAGTTAGGGGAAAACTTGTGAGTGAAACTGCATTGTCAATTGATTAACCCATACTTAATATTTCTGATTTTTACTTTTCTTTTCTTAAAATTACGTAAAAGGGTTGTTTTGTCACAAAGGCAGGACTCAAGATGCTGGGTTTTTTCTCATATAAATACATATAATGAATGTTTCCCAATATATAGATATTCTGATAGTAATTAAAAATGCCTGTGCAATCTTATTCTCATCTCTTAATTTTAAAATGTAGTTGAACACAGCTTGATTTGTGTTAGTGCGTATTGTGAATTTCTGGGTGTACTGAGTACTTGAACAAGTCTTATGTGAATATTTTCTCACTTGCAGGGAGCAGGAGCAGGCACAGGGTCAACCACAGGAGTATCACATGTGTCTCTGAGCACAATGAGTGTGGAAGCTGTCTGTGAGAAGCTAAAGCAGATAGATGGTCTGGACCAGAGCATGCTACCTCAGTACTCTGCAACTATAAAAAAGGTATCAGCTGAATTTCATTTATGTATTTAGTTCCTAAACATGGAGATACACAGGATGGGGAATAATTTAGTTGCCTCTTTTCTTGAAAATGTTTATTTAAACACATCAAATGTTAAAGTTCTGTGCATGACGAGTTCAGAGGACATTTTGAGACAAGCATTTATTTTTTAGAGAAAATGTGCTCTGTCAAAAAGGACAAACAGTCAGAAATATAAATGCTGGTAAGACTGGTTATTCTGAGGAAAGCAAGAAAAATGTTTTCAAAATTGTGTAATAAATAAATAAAAAGGGTTGCAAATGTGTTCTTTATGTAGGTAACAATATCCATTTCTTCGTGAAAAATTGGCTCATCTCTCCTGTTTTAAATGAGTGGTGAAGATGGTTCCATTTCTTTATCACAGTCCACATCTATTTACTTAGGAAGAAGGTTGCTGTATGTTTTTCTGCCTCTACAATTTTCTGTGAAAGATACATTAACACAATTATTTTTTGCTCTTTAACTTCTTTTTTCACCGTTCTGTGTGCTCTTTTTACAAAGAAAGAAGGGAAAAAGATGAAGGTTGTCATTAGTCAGTGTTTTTGCTGAGCTCACTTTGTCCTGGAACTTATCGTATCTTGAATACTACAGGAAGGATGTTGATTTAAGGATTAAAAGACAGGTTATCTTAGGAAGCTTCAGTGAAGTTACTTAAAGCAAAATGTAGGATGTTAGATTGCAGGTCATTAAGTGAAGCTGCAAAAAATTTCAGTTGCTTCCGTTGTTCCAGAGTGCAAAAAGAATGTGCTCGTCAGTTATCTCTAATGAGATTCTTCTTATTTCTATTCCTGCATTTCTTAGAAGGAATATCATGTAAAAAAGAAGAATGAAAATGGCTCAGCCTGGTCTTTTTTCTGGTTTGACTAAGACCATCTGCTGGGATATGGGAACAAAACCATTGAGATCCCTCAGTATAAGCAGAGCTCTCAACTTGGGTCTTCCGTTTTCTGGCTGCTCTCCTAAGACATGGTTCCTCTTTTACATTCTGTCCATACATGATACATGGTATAAAGAGAAATACTTCTCATTGTTATGGAATGAAAATGGTTCTGTGTTGAATTTGGTGCTTTTGGAAGTTAAGCACTAAATAAACATGCTGAATGTAAGGATTCATCTTTCTAGAATATAAATGTTGTTTAAGCACTTCTGTGTTTATCTCTGATGGATGATGAACATTAGAAAGAAGTCTAATCCTCTGTCCCTGTGTATTTCTGATGATGGGAGGAATGTAAGCCTGTTTTATGCAGAGAGGGAACTTAATGGATGTAATACTTGATCTTAGATGCCTCAAGCCAGGGGTCACGTGCTCCCCGAGACTTCATTGTCTGATTATCTTCAAAGGCTAGGATGTCTGCAGTCCAGAACACATTTGTGTTCTGAGTTGGAGAAATTTAGCAGATTAGTGTGCCTTATTGTCCCTGAATTTTTCCACCACTTATGTGTTGTTTCCTTACGTTTGTTTACAGAACACAATTATATTGCCTTTCATATACACATTTTTTTTTCCATGACACATAGGTGTTTCTTATCCATCAGCCAATCATCACTAAATATACTTTTGTAAACACATATGTTTACTATATAGAAGTGTACTTGAGAGTGACTTTGGGAAATTTCACTAGTAGTCTTGTCGAGGTTTGAAAACAAACCAGTGAGAGACTGCAAGTCAGAAATACAATTTAATAGGATGAGAGAAAAAAAAGTAAAATAAATGCAATAGTACAAAAAACCACAGACAGAGTCAGAATATAACCTGACACCCTGTCAGGCAGGGTGTTGGTAGCAGTCCGAATGAAGTCCTGTTGGAAGCAGTGATCCTGTAGAAGGGTCTGGTCTCGGAATGTCCAGCAATGGCTGTGTAGCTCTCGTCCTCTGGGAATCCAGTGGAAAATGCTGCTTGTGGTGTTCGAAATCTCAGCTTATATCCAGGATGGAATGCTTGGTTCCTCCCTCTGGGCGGAGCATCTCACAATGGGATGATGTAATTTTGTCAGTCATGGGGTGAGGCCCTGCTGGGCCCATTAACAGGAGATAGTCCAGAGGGAGGAGGTAAGGAACACCACCCACCTGGTTTCAACAGCTCATGTAGATGGTGGTAGAATACACTGCAACCCTGGACAAGTCTGCATCCAGCTTTACCTCTATCTACTGCCATGCCATAAGTCTTGTATCCATAATTTACATTATTTAGTTTTATTGTTTTAGGCAAATATAAATGGCCGTGTCTTGGCTCAGTGCAACATTGATGAACTGAAAAAAGAAATGAATATGAATTTTGGTGACTGGCACCTGTTCAGGAGCATGGTAAGACTTTCTGTTCAGTGTTCAGGTCACATAAATTAGTCTTTTTCCATGTGAATATTTTTTTCTTTCTGGTTGCTTTCTTGTTGTCATCATCTTTAAGTTTGTAAGTATTGTCTTAAAGCATGCATGCATCTGCTATTTTGTTACTTTGTCTTTTTGCCTTAAGCAGTAATGAATAACTGGTTGCTTATGGATTTGCATCGTAATTGATTGTGAACTCTGAAGTTTTGCCTCCTTTTTTGTGGGATCTGTTTTTCCCTTTTCAAATTTGCCTATTTTAATAAAATGGTCAGAACTTAACTCTTTTTGAAATCTCTGTCCTACTATTGAAGTTAGTCAGGGAATTCAAAGTATGTGTAATAATAAGTGCAAGGAATTGGGCAGCCAGGCTGTCACAGTGAGGGTTACACGTTGCAGAGAACTGAGTTTTCTCTTAAGTATTTTTAGATTATTGCCAGTTTTCTTTCTTGAAGTAACAGTATGTCTCTCAGCTGTAAGGCAGTCTTGAAAACACTGAGAATTACATTATGAGATTTATTGTTAGATATGAAATGTTCGGTTTTTCTTTAAAATTTGTAGTTTATCACTTACTAGTTTTACAAGAATTTATGTATTTTTGTGGCATATGAGTTCTTTCAGGGGTCTGAGCAGTAACAAGAATAATTTGTAAATACAAAAGAATTACTAAATTAGTTTTCTTTGTACTTTTCCATGGTCAAAACCGCACACACAGGTACACTTTTACAGCTCTGAATTCCTCATACCTATTTTTAATAGAATTCTTGTTTATCAGTTTTGAGAACTTCTTCTATTTATGTCTCTTTTTGTGTGTTAAGATACTTGAAATGAGAAATTCAGAAAATCAGGCTGCTCAGGAAGATCCTCGTGGAGCAACAGAGCACGTTACAACAGCGATTCCTCACGGTGACCTTGCTCGCCGTCCTGGCCATAACACCGAGCTGCCTCACACTGAGCTGACGGGGCTTGCTGGTCAAGCTCCCTACACACTGAACTTCAGCTTTGAAGAACTCAACACAATTGGTCTTGATGAAGCTCCTCCACGCCATAGTAACTTAAGTTGGCAGGTATTTAATAGAGAAACGTATTCTGCTTGCTTACCTGTATGGAAAAGAGGTTTTTGCCAGTCTTGGATACAGACAGGTCAAGAAATAAGTCTCTGGGACACTTCAGATGCTTTCAGTTCTCAGTCTTGGGAAAGCCTAGTTCTGCAAGGAGGTAAACTCTAACCATACTCTGAGTGGAAGTCTTTAGTCTTTGCCATCTGAAAACTATTCATCTGTTCCAGTAATCACTCTTCATGACAAAAAAAACTAAAGCTATCATGCTTTTCTCATCTAGCCTAGGGTGGTGTCCTCCAAGACTTTTGTATTTTTGTAGTATTCAGGCTTTGTATATGAAATATTTTCGCTATGTGCTAACAAGAGGTTAGCCCATTCCGACAAATACATTTGTTAGGCTTTTAAAAATAGACAGCTACAATGCCCCATGACATCAGAACCTTGTCCTTACAAGGCATAACCTATTCATAGATTCCAGAACTGATATCCTTCTCTAACTGTGGTTTCTGCTATAAGCAGGTTTCCTCTGCATCTTACGAGACCACCGGAAATGTTGGATTTTCATTTGTCTGTCTTTAAGAAATAAGACAAATCAGTTGGGGGCTAAATAGTGCTTAGAATTTTAAGAAACCCCATCAAACTCAGTGGGGTGAACCCTTTTCATCTCTGACAGTAAATGAAAAAATCTTGAAGGTGCAACAAATAAAAAGACACCCCAAATTCCTGACTATAGTTGATACTTTTAATAACCAACATTGTCCGTGAAAGTGGATTTGGGGTATGTATCCCAGAGATGGATTTCTATCTCAGATACTTGTGAGTGTGTGCATGCATGCTTGTGTATGTTTGTAGGACACTACTTACCCTTACTGCCCATTTCCATGGAGTGTCAATGTATGTTTTTTCTAGACCAGTGGCGTTACACACATTTGTTGTATTTGAATAAACAGTGCTTCTGCTGCCTGTATAGTTATCTGAAGTTGAATCAAAGGAATGAGAAAGGTAGTTTGTCCTTAAGAAAACATTAGAATTCGCCTGTTAGAATTTTTTAAGTCAATACTGATGAGTGTTGCTTCTTCTTTGTTATGGTGGGTTGACCCTGGCAGGATGCCGTGTGCCAGGGCAGGGGAAAGGAAATATAATGGAAGGCTTGTAGGATGAGATAAGGGCAGGGAGAGATCACTCAACAGTGACCATCATAGGCAAAATAGGCTCCACGTGGGGAAATCAGTTTAATTTATAACCAATCAAGTCAGAGTAGGGTAATGAGAAATAAAACCAAATTCTAAAAGCAGACATGGGGGTAAAGAGAATTATGTTTGTCAGAAAACTGATTTTTCTGAAATCAGATACATGCAATGGAATTTTGCCAGGATATATTGAAGTATGTAGGGCGGGGGTCTTTTAAAAATGTTTTTGAGAGATGTTCAACATTTAGATGAATTTTTGCTGTCTTTCTAATATAGAATGCTAATTTTGTAAGTGTATGAAATGTATTAGAAAAGCCCATCTTGACATACAAATTCAGTTTTTATAATTATATACTCAAAAGAGTTAGCCTTAAATGCACCAGATAAAATACTTGTTTTGTGGAAATCTTCCATTATGGGGACCAACAATAAGAATACTTTATAAGTTGTGTGTGTGTGTGTGATTGCATATAAATGATTATAGTAAACATATTTTAATTACAGTGTTTACAATTTCACTTGCATAATCTTATTTGCAGCAGCAAAAAGAATAATTTAAGTACATATTTAATGCTCTGAGTTATTTCATTTAAGAAGATCGATACAAGTAAAAATAAATAGTTCATTTAACTGTCACCTCTCACTCTTCTTCTTTTTTTTTTTTCCAGTCACAAACTCGTAGAACTCCAAGTCTTTCAAGTCTTAACTCTCAAGATTCTAGTATTGAAATATCAAAGCTTACTGACAAGGTGCAGGCAGAGTACAGAGATGCATACAGGGAGTATATTGCTCAAATGTCACAGTTAGAGGGAGGTGCCAGTTCTACCACAGTAAGTGGGAGGTCCTCCCCTCATAGCTCAAGTGCTTTCTATATGGGCCAGAGCACCTCGGGGGGCTCCCTGCACTCCAGTGCAGAACAGGAAAAAGGAAAAGATGGTGAACAGAAACAAGACGATGGAAGAAAGTCCTTTTTGCTGAAGAGGAGTGATGTAGATTACAGTACTTCAGGTGTTTCAACTAATGATGCATCTCCTTTGGATCCTATTACTGAAGAAGATGAAAAATCTGATCAGTCTGGTTCCAAGCTTCTCCCAGGAAAGAAGTCTTCGGAAAGAACAAGTATTTTCCAGGCTGCAGATTTAAAGCTTAAGGGAGTTACTCTCCGGTATCAGAAACTCCCCAGTGATGAAGATGAGTCTGGAACTGAAGAATCAGATAATACTCCACTTCTTAAGGAAGGTAAAGATAAGAAAACAGATATCAAAATAGAGAAGCAGCCTAAATCTCCAGAACACGGTTCTGAACCTATTAGAACCTTCATCAAAGCAAAGGAGTATTTGACAGATGCCCTTTTGGATAAGAAAGATTCGTCTGACTCTGGTGTAAGATCCAATGAAAGTTCTCCAAATCATTCCCTCCACAATGAAGGAGCAGATGATTCACAGCTTGAAAAGGCAAATCTCATTGAGCTTGAAGATGACAGTCACAGTGCAAAAAGAGGAATTCCACACAGCCTTAGTGGCCTTCAAGATCCGGCTGTGGTTCGCATGTCTATTTGCTCAGAAGATAAGAAAAGCCCTTCTGAAAGCAGCCTGATAGCAAGTAGCCCCGAAGAGAGCTGGCCAGCCTGCCAGAAAGTCTATAATTTAAACAGAACCCCTAGTACAGTCACCTTAAATAACAACAGTGCTCCAAGCAATCGAGCTAATCAAAATTTTGAAGAAATACAAGGTATCAGAGATCCATCTCAAATTATCCTGCACGCTGGCTCAGGTTCCAGTTCAACTGCAGTTCAGAATGAGAACCTGAAGACGGTTGCTCACAAGCGAGGCCAGCGTTCGAGTTACACCAGGCTTTCAAAAGATTCTTCAGAGCTCCACACCGTTGCAGCCTCAGAGGGGGCTGGTTTTGGAGAAGAGAGAGAGAGTATCCTGTGAAGAGCAGCCAGGTTAAAAAGAGTATTATGCCCATGAATTGTAGCTTGGAATTCTTTGTCAGTCTGTGGTTATATTAAGCTCTGTAGTTCAAGCTTTCAATATTGTAAAGGAAGGCCTAGATGATTTTCAGTCATTTTCTCTGAAATGAGGAGTAATTTTTACAAGAAGCAAACTACTTCAGACCTTCCCCACATATAAAAGCGGTAGTTGTCAGCATGGAAAATCAGTTCGTTGTTAAAACACTGCAAAGATTTGGTCAGGGGCAGATTTTACAGAAGTGTGGTTTAATTATGAAAAGTACAATGTGATTTTGCTTTTCTGTTGGGATATGTCTTACTTATCCCTTCTAAACATTCCATTAATTCTCCATACTTGCAAGCAAAGTTAATACTGTCCATCCTTGCCATTTGATGTACAAGATGACAGAACATTGAATATCACAACCTGTGACACCCTTACCAAACTTTGCATCAATTTGTGAATTAATGTGTGCAACATAAATTACATATGTTGAAATTTGAGTGTTAAGGTACTTGTTTGGCCATATGTATGCTTTTGCTCTCTGTATGTTCAGTAGTTACTGTTGATTTGTGAACTTGGGGTAGAGTGGTGAGAAGATTTGTAAGGAACATTGTCTTGATGTGTCACTGGAATTGGCAGTTATTTGTAAGGTAATACCTTATCATTGACTTAGTGGATCCATTATTTATTATAGATATGCAGTTTTGCAGTCACTAAATAGATGATCTCAGTAGTTGCAACCACCACATTAAAATATTGTAAGGATAAAGTATGAGTATGATGTTTGAATTTATGAAGCATTTGTGGTTGTGCGTGGTTTTTCCTTGGTACAGTGTTTATCAGTTGGTTATGGAAAGAAAAATAAGCAGTGTTTGCCATTTAAAAAGTAATGCATACTTTTTGGAATCTTGTCAAAGCTGTACTCCACATTCTTTATTTCTGAAGTACAGTGTTTGAAGATTTTTTTTATAATCTAAGTAATGTACCTGAATGATGTTATAGGAAGTACTTGTACTGTGAAATCTGCATGGTTTTGAGGAAGAATTGTTCAAGCTAGAGTCTGCTAGTAGAAAGAAAATAAAAAGTAAATTGGCATGTTGGGCTTGTGTCCAAATTTTTTTGTGTTTGCAGTGTTTTGTTTCTTCACTTGATAACAATGTTAAATCCATGTTGTTGTGGCTAAAGTACTTCATAGATTCAATTTTTAAAATGCATTAAAACAATATAATTATTAACATCATACTAAATAAGGATCAACTATAAAAAATACATTTGATAAATGAAATTGCCAAAGCAGATGTTTCTAAATGAAGTGCTGTGAGCTGCAGAGAAGTGACCACCTCTCACTAGTCCAAAGCAGTATTCCTGCTGTTTGAGGTAGTCACGTGCTGGTAGCTCTGCACAGCTTTGCTTGTGTCCCAGTGCATCTCCAACCAGATGCTTCCCAAGGGACTTTGTGGTCTTGGCCTTTGTTTTCCAAATCAAGAGGATGCATTTCTATGCCAGAGTCAACAGAAAAACTGCCTTTATCTGGGCTCTCTGTTTTTTCATTCCATGGATGTCTTATACTTAACAGGACTGGAGATGTGATCTGTCCCTTTCTGGATGTGGTTGGTGTGTTATGTGGGTGAATTAAAATTTACTCATCAGAGTGTTACAGAAGTACTGGAAACTTGTGTGCACTATTAGATTAATAGTTCAGCCAAAAAGCCTCCCAAAACAAAATAAGAAGCCCCCGAAGCCTGTGTAGCTTTTTGATACTTTGCCAGATCTTTGGGAACAGATTTTTGGGTTGGGTTCTTCATCTTAAAAATAAGAGTACATTACTCTGCTTTCAGACATTTTTGGGATGTAAAAGCTTATGACAGAAAGATACTTACAATCATTATTTTGTTAGAGAAGACAAGTATAGCCTTCTTCATTTTAGACATACAGTATTGACAAAAGATACCAATTATTTTGAATCATTTTGTCTTAAGTCCTCCAAATAGATGAATGACTAATTTTCATATGGTTTTGAGGTATTTTTCTTCCTGAAAGTTTTATCCCTTGAGTCTTCATAAAAATACCAACATTGGGATGAAAGAGGTGGTTGAGTGGAAAACTTTTCAGTGTTTCTGTCTTGTGTTCACTAATACCAGTGTAATTGCTTACAATCCCTAGGAAGCAATAGTTATAAGGAAAGTGTGTGTGTGTACGATGGCACAGGACTTAATGCAGTTCTCCCTTTGGGTATGTTGATCCATGTCGCACGTGGGATGTGGGTACCTAAAATCATTTCAGTTCCAAACAGTGGTTCCATCAGTCCAGTTTCATGGACTGCTCTAACTGCATTATATAGTAATGCAGGCTGTACTTTATATCATCAAATGTGTTCATGGACTTGTTATTTAATGATTTCCTAGCAAAGTTCCTAGAACTGGGACATATGAATGCTTCATAGCCAATTTAAGAACAGCATGCCACAAAAGCTGGCTTTTAACAGGACAGTAAATATAACTGACTCTCAGAATCTATTTGCATAAAAATAACTAGACAGAGTGAATTTTTCTTTTAAATTTTTTTTTTATACAGGTGATCTTAAGCTAACTGTGAAGAAACTGTGGTAGTATGATAAAGGCAGAGAGGAGAAAACAAAGAAAGGAGTACTTAATACAACACAGTAGTAAGTGTCTTTTAGTACGTAACAGAAATATCTGCTAGTTACTGTAAATGTTTAAATTTTTTTCACATGTAGAATGCAACAGAGTAACATTTGCAAGAATTAAAAATACCCTGCAGTTTCCTAGCTGAAACTTGGTTTTTTCCTCTACCACAGTTTCTATGGCTACTTGCTTGCATAGTTGCACAATTTTTCAAGTTAAGAAACCATAAACAATTTCCACTGTTGAAATACTAAATGTTAGCTCTGTGACTTGTGGGAATCATGGAACCCAAGAGTTCCATGGAAAATTGAAATGAATGAAAAGTATAAAACAGTAAGACAACTACAAACATTTCTGTTACTCGCCACTTTCCAGAACTCTTGTAATGATAGCTTATGTATCCACTCTAATTTTGGATGGCTGAACATACAGGAACTTGAAACCATGACTACATTGTCTAACTGAATCTTAAGAGCACAGTTTGGTGTGTCCCCATGTTATGATGCCTGGATAAGTTTGCATGGTAGGGTGAAAATAAATAGCTTTTGGAAGGAAAAATTGGATGCAAGTAACATTCCAGGTTTTTTATGAGACTCCTGTGGCTATTTGCCAGCCTTTACCAGGGTTGCAGTTTCTGAGGAAGTGAGAGAGGGAAATTCTTACATTTCACTTGTAAAACTTGCAACAAAATGATGGTCTGGTAAAATTCTTGGAGATGTGGAAAAAAGTTTCCAGTTTGTGCCTGTCCTGGTCACTCTGGGATATCAGATTCACCCTGTGTGACTTTGCCCACACAGCAGAATAGGTACGGGATGTTGGTAAGTTTTCAGTCCCTAACTTTCTTAGGTTTTCTTTTCAAATACTGTTAAATTTTTTGGTTTCTTCCCTTTTCTTTTATTTATATAATCTTTGGGAAATTTTCCTGAGACATGCTTAGTATGGGTTTATACAGAATGGTGAAAATAGGTGGTTTCTCCTGTGGTCTGAGGCTCAACTGTTCACTTCTGTCAACAGAATCCACAAAGCCTCTTTTTTACATGTGCAACTCTCATGGGAACGTTTCTGGACCTCGGTGTAAGAATATGGGAAGTTCTTTGTATGGCCAGAAGATAACACAGGCAGAGGAGCCACAGTTCAGCATGTTGCACCCTGTGGCCTTGATCATTTTGATCAGCTTTGATCAGCTTTATAATCTGTTACAGGTTTAAGTTACTAAACACATGACTAACAAATAGCGAAAGAAAAATAATACCTGAATATTTGAGGTCTCATAAATGAAAACTACAGTGGTGGTAAAATAGAAGCATTCATACCAGGTAGTGAATTTTCAGACACATGAGAGAAAAACACTGTAGTAATTTGTGTGAGATAAAGACTGCTTTTGGGATTTTGGTCTTCTCTGTGCTGTGTAGGAGCTGTAGTGAGGAGAACTAACCACAAAATTCCAATTCCAGTTAAGCAGAGAAGACTGGAAAGACTCTACTAAACTTACATGCTATTTTCTGGCACCCTTGTGCTTCACATTGTCTAGACTTCAGTCATCTTTCTTAAGGCCGATTTCATCAGATTTAGGGCAGGTTGGGGAAAAATTTTACTTAGAATCTTTCTCCATGGGAATACAGAACAGTTTCATAAGACTGGCATATTCTCACAGGTTTCTGAAATTTAACAAACAGAAGGAAAAAAAAAAAAGGAGAACTGGTGCTCAAAAAATGTCATAGTATAAATAATATCACACCATGTTTCCAAGCTTTGAATCTAACATTTTTATTTTCATGTGTGGGTCTGATGTGATACACTTAATATTTTGGTTAAGTTTTGGTTTAGAAATTTACGCCCTGTCTTCCATGAAGTAACACTCAGAGCTACAGGGTTCTTAGCAATGTTTTTGCAGTCACAAGTGATTGCAGTTCTTTAAGAAAACTGATACTGATACTGATAGCACCAAATGTTTGGGCCTTAAAAAGTGTTAAGAGGTAGTGTTCTTCCCCCAAATTGTTTTGATGGTGACAGTGGATAAACATCTAAAGGAAATTCTGTTGGCCAATTTCTTTCTCTTAGTTTGTTGTATCTTGGGGTCACTTTCTTTGGAAGGGGAAGGAAAAAAAAAATCCCTAGGTATTTTAGAAGAACAGAGTCTTTTGGAGAAAAGAAAAGACAGGTAAGAGGTTGTGTTATATTTTATGTAGCAAAAGGTTATAATTGAGAGTTTTACAACCCACCTCCAGGAAGTCAGTGGTAACCCAGATTCTTGTTAATGGACGCCTTGGGGCAGCTTAGAGTGAAAGACACTGAATTATTGGTCTTTGTAAATATATGTAGGGTTTGTTGCAGAACAGTTCAGTTGCAATGGAAAGCAGGTATGCAGCCATGGTGGTTCTATTATCTATAGTAATGTGACCATATACACGTAAAAATACATACACAGGTAAGGAAGGGAGAAGTGTAGAAAGTTCTCACCACCAAAAGGTGCCCTCACAACACTTATTTGTTGCAATTATATGTCTGTTGCTCAAAGTGGTGGTTGAAGAAAATGAGGTGGTGGGAGAAGTAACACAGAACCCCCTAAAACACAACATCTGTTGAGTTTTTGTCGACTCAGGTTCAGGTGGGAGAGCCCAGGTACCTCTCCTGGGGTGGGGAGTTTCACACTGCATGATGATTGTGGGTTAATGTTGTGGTTCAGGAGACACTTCGGAAGCCTTTGACACCTTTCTAAGACGTTAGAGCTGTCTATTACATCAGCCCAGGCGAGTCCTTTACGGCCCATCAGCAGAGATGGAAACCTTGTGGCTGAGTGCGAATGGCCCAGTACTTCCCCGGCAAGGGAGTTACCACAGCTGAGTTCACTTTAATAAGGACAAAAAGACACTCCCTGAGCCTCAGGGTTTGCCTCTTTCCTTATCTTGTTCAACACCACCTGTAGCCTGTAGGGGCTCGCCCCCTGCACCTGGGCGGGTACTTTGCACATCGCCAGCTTGCTCCTGAATGTTTGAGCTATCAGCATTCCAGTCTCTCTCCAGGATCACTTGTGGATACATTCTTCTCCCCAGACCTGGGATGACTGGACAACAGCACCCCATTATCTTATCTCAAGTGCCCATCACTTTCCAAACTCGAGGCAGTAGGCATATTCGGGGTGGGGTGAGGTGAGGTGGGCTGGGCTGCCCTGCGCTGGTTGCAGATGAACAGCTGCTTCTTTGCAGTTTGCTATAGTGGGCAGAAGGCCTCCGATGATTTTTACAGTGCTTAAGCCATTAACCATTTCAGTCTCTCACAGCTAGTTGGTGTATATTTCTTGTAAAGATGAGATTCCAGCAACAGAGCATACTTTTTGTTACGTGAATTCTTAGAGCTGCCATTACACAGCACAGTGTTCAGGGTTCTTTCATGTTTCAGGTCTGACTACTGACATTGCATATCCTCGCTACTTCTTAGAGAAATAACCTGAATTGCAGAATTATCTTTGTGAGTAAACCAGAGTTGTCTGTATATCATTACTGGAGTACAGTAAGTTTATTGTTCATGAAAGAAAAGGGGAGGAAAGGAATGCTAGTGGTCCATTATAAGACTTTTCTTTGTGTCCAGGATTTCTCATGGTAAAATACAAAAGGAAAAGTTTGAAGAGTTTGTATATGTCCCTGGAACCTAGAAATAAAAACAAAGGCATAAAATATTGACTGTGGGGAACAGTTAAACTAAAATGGAAATTTTGTGATGCCTTACCACCTTGCCTCTCTAATTAAACCACAGGGAAGCAATCAGCAGAGATTTAACTTTTCTGGTTTTGCATATTTCTTCTGAAATAATGTGATGGTTTGTGCTTGGCTAAAAGCAATCCATATTCTTGAATATGTTTACATATTGCGGTACCATCAAATCTCCCTCATTTGTTATAGTACTTTTGAGAGGCAGCAAAATTTTCCTAGGTTCATTTTGGACACCAAAAATCCTTTCCCACCTCAGCAGTAGTAGAATAAGGAATTACATGTGTTTTTTAGGAGAGTCCTGAGATTTCATCTGCCAGTCAAAACTAGACTTTTGTTGAGGGACCACCTTTGTTTTATGTTTTTTTAAACAGTAAGAGGTCCTGAAATCTAAACTGAAGATTCCTATTAACTTTTTTTTATTACCCAGCTTTTTTTTTTTTTTTCTTCCCATCCTCTTTGCATTCCCTATTTGACTATAAACCTTGCAGTCTGTTTGTGGTCCTTTCCTTTTGGCAAAACCTTAAGATTCTAGCTTTGAACGTCTTGGGCATGCCAGTCATTTGACACTGGGTATATATTTGCTTTTCCTTGTTGTTGGACGTGCTTCTGTCTTGTCCCCACTCCCTGTGTTCAGTGCACGAGAACTGTGTGTACTTGGAACTGTTACAGTTCTGCCTCAACACCTGACTGGTAGTTGGGGTTTTGGTTGCTGACAGTGTGACTTACCTTCTCCAACTTTTTCATGAAAACCTCAGAACTGCTGTACACTGCAATTTTTTTCCACTTCAGCAATGGCAGAAAATGCTGTTGCACTGCAGTGGTGGTGTTGTTTTTTGCTTGGATGGAGATATTTAATTGGTGGGGGGTTTTACCCTAGGAAGGTTTTACAGCCTAGGTAGGATCTAAGTTCTACAATAAATTTTTTCTCACTTCTCTCCATCCTCTTCCTCAGCTCCTGGAAAATTCACAGGATGTACATGTCCAAAGTCCACAAAGCTGGTTTTAAAATACATTTGATCTGATGTCTTTATTGTGGATGGTATTGTGGACACATCTAAAAAAAAAGTGCACTAATTTGTATCTGCCAGTGGAAAAAACCATCCAACTTTAATTAGTGGGGGAGAAATCTGCTTCTTTGTTTCCTTGCATGTATTAAATTATTAAATAATCAGGCAATGATTGCTCACAGGATTAGGACAGTTGTCAGCTCACCTGCGTTCTAAGTAGTCTGTTAAGATTCTAGAAGACCTTTATGGTTGCACTCAGGAAGGGTCAATTTTCCTCATGGTTCTCTAATGTTTCATGATGCAGGTCTGAGTGGCACTGCAAACAGTGCTATGTGCAGGACATTTTAGCACTTGCTTTCAAGTAATCTGAAGAATCTGAAAGGTTCTACATTTGTTTAAAGACTCAAGAGTCAACCTTTTGTGTTCAGGTACTTTTACTCTGAAAGATAAAAAGAAATCTTGTTTTTTTTCATTTTCTGTAAAAGACAAATCATCAAACCATAAGCCTACTTAACCTCAGGACATATTTACACCTTTGGAATATAAAGGAGGGTTTAGAGGTTTTGTTGTTCCAGGATGCCTTCTGGTCTTAATTTTCAACATCATCTTTTCAGTAGCTTCTTTCAAGGTGTGACGAGGAACCATGAATAATTTCCTCTGTTTTCACCATCTGTGCTACCTTCTGCCTCTCTTCCATCTGATGACAGACTAGCTCAGCTTCATCAGATCTTTTTATATGCTAATATGAACTAGAGTCTTTAATTTTGTTGTCCATGACTACGGTGTTCAGTAATTTTTTTTTTTTTAATTTTTGCCTTCACATCAAATTTCAAGTCTCTTTGTACAGTAATTTCTTTAGGCACTTGGTGGTACTTTGCAAAACTGAGATCCACAGAACGAATTTATCTGCATAGACACTTTACTCCCAAGCAAAAAGTACAATGGTGATTCATCCTAGATTTGCAAGAGAAGGTATTTATGCTTAAAATTCAAATTCAGGAAAGTAGTCCCACTGTAATTTTCCAGTATAGGAAGGGGACAGTTATTTTATTCTCATCCTTGAAATTATTTGGACTTTCAGAAAAAAATGTAGATTACTTTTGTTTGGACTAGCTGTCTTTTAGCAGAAACCTGCCAGTGCTCATCTGAGATGGACCGTGACTCTTTTGCTTGAGTAACTGGCTTCTAAAACATAAGATCAGTTGGTTCAGGTTCTATTAACTACTTTATGGTGCTTCAATTTTTTTTTTTTTTTTTTTTTTTTTTTTGTTTCAGAGACTGTAGACAAAAAGAAAGAAAAAAATCACCTATGTTTAAATAGCCCCTAGAGTTCAGAAGAGGGCAGAAACCTATCAGAGTTTTTTCTCTTCAGGAAACTTTTCAGGCTGTGAAAAGTTGGACAGAGTACTTAGACACTCATCCTCCTGCTATGATGAGCTTCTTTCTAGTCTTTCTGGAAAAATAACCTTAGGTTTGTTTCTTTCTTTTTTTCTTTTTTTTTTTCCTTCTTTTTTTCTTTTATTTATTTATTTTTTTTTTTTAGTATCTATCTAAAAAAGTAACAAATCTCAAAATAACATCTCTATCTCATCTCTGATCTGAGGAAGAATTCTTTACCTATTCTAGTCCACTCAACCTTCCTGTTTCAATGTGAATACTGGGTGTCTGTCAGGGTTAGGGTGCTTATGTTACCTTGGGAGAGACCCTTATCAAGAACATAAGGGCTCTATGAGAGAATGCTCTAAAAAGCCTTCTGTTTCTTCTCTCTTGGCTGAGTGTCCAGACTTTGGACTTTCTGATGGAGCTAAAGAAGCTCAACCATCCCATTGTCTGCTCCACATTCACTTGGCAGCGTTACCTTGGTGCACCAGCCACACACGTTCAATTCAGTGTTCTCTAAGGTTCTCTAGGTTGAATTAAATTGTTTCCCATGTGGAAGACCAGCAGGAACAAACCAGGTAACGATCAGGACTAGGACGGCAGGACAGAATCTCGGTGGAGTTTACAGCATTGCCGATTGTAACATTGTTTGGGAGAACATGTGAAATCCACATTTAGCACTGTCCCTGCCACTGTCGCTTTTTTGGATAAAGCATCCACGAAGTCCTATAGCTTTCCAACACCCCAAGCAACTCTATTTTAACTAGAGAATGTAATTTTATGTACCCTCCCATACCTAGGCTATTCTTTCATGACCAGGATGATAAGAGGGGGTGATTTTGTCTTCACAGAATGAAGTCAGGAAGCAACACTATCTGTGAAGGCTGCTAAACAGGATGATGATTTGTGACATGTCTGTGGTGGAATCTGCCCAGAGTGGTGCAATTCATCAGAACTCTGGCAACCCTTGAGAGTCTCCACTGTAGATTAGTTGTGAAGCTCTTCTCTGCTCAGAGCAGAGCCAACAGGCTTTGAGCTGATATTCAGCAAGAGTTATGGCATCACACAGGAATCTGGGGGATGCTGCTGAGCTTCTAAGATTGATCTGTCAGTCTTAGAATGAGGACTGTGACACCTCTTTCCAGGTCACTGAGAGTAATGCATGGAGATGTTTAAATATACATTTAGAAATGGAGAAAAAGAGTATTCATAGGTTGCACCAAAGGGCAAGTCTTTCTGAGAACTCTGGAGTTCTGTAGCGGAGCCAGGACTGAGATGACACAGCACCTGTATCTGAAGAATGTGTGAGGATGTGGTGTGAACACATGCCGTGGGTAGTGCAAAGGTTGAAAATTCTTTACTGCCTGGGAACATGTGCAATTACAATATAAATATGTAAATGAACAACACTTCTAAGAAAGTAAATCACTGCTGAGGAAGAGAGATTTCAGGAAAAAAATAACTGAGGGTAGTCGTTAAAATCTTCCAAGTTGATGCTATGTAGCACTGAAATGTATTCAATTCAGATATCTTAGAATTATTTGGATTTCAAAATTCTGAAGAAAATATCTTAAAAATTCATTCATGTTTAGCTATTTTAAGATCTTCTTTTTAATGCTTTCTGAAAAGTAACAGGCTGAAATGGAAAAAAATCCAAGATAAAGTGACTCCACATAAGTGTTTGGATCGTATATTTGTCTTCTCACCAAATATCTTAGGAAGCTAAATTATGCAGGGGAGTTCTGCAATACTAAGAAATCAATAATTATTTTAAAAAAGAAAACTTCTGGGATCAGAAATGGGAGGTTTTTAACACTTAGACCTGTCCAGCATATCTACAGGTTTTTGTCCAGATAATAACTTAAGCATACTTATTTTTCTTTCAATGACAGCCTCAAATCAGTATGGCCAAGCTGTGCTTCCTGTTGAAATTCTGGGTTCAGTCAAAACAATCTATGAACCATGATCAATTTTCTTGGAGAAATAGAGAAACAGCTGTATCATGAAGATACAGCTGCTAGAAGATAGAGGACTACCTGGAATCATATTCAAGGCAAAAAGGGAGGGCCTGGGGAATTATCTTTACTTTGACATCTGGAAGAACTTTATTTATCAAGCTTTTATTATTCATCAGGTGTTTAAACTTCAAGTTTGAAAGTTAATAATAAGTTTTCAGGAATGACCCTTATCAAATTGCTCCCATTTCCTCCTTTGTCTGAATAACCAACCTGCAGAAGATGGATACAGCAGATGTGATATGTTTGACTGCAATAAGACTTTTATCATTGAAGCTTAAGCAAATCTTGCAATGGAGTGAAAGCAGACTGCTGGAAAAGGTAAACCTGGAATGATCATCAGTTATCTCAAGTCAGAGTAGGGTCAAACAGGGGTCTGTTTGTTCCATTCTTGTTCAGTACCTCAATCAGCGACCTTATTGGTGGAATCTCAGAGTTTGCTATTGTCTGAACCTGCCTTATAACAAAGGAGAGAATTATTGATACACAGAAGACTGCAAATTAACATGATGCCATTCAGTAAAGGCAAGTATAAAATATTGTACTTACAAAAGAGAAATCAAATCCACGAATATAAAATTGATTATAAGCCACTGAAATACAGCAGAGGGCAATGGGGTTTTAGTGTGGCTACTAAACCAGTAGTAAGCTAAGAAGGTGACACTGTGGAAGTGAGAGGGAAGAAAGGAAATGTCTGATGGGTGAATTAATAGGAGTATTATCCAGTCCAGGAGAGGTATGTCCTGCTGCTGAAGGTGTACTGTCCAGACCTGACCAAGTTTATTAAGCAGTGGAGGAGAATGGCAAGAACATATAGAAAATATGACTTTACAGGTACGTAATATTGAAAGAGTTGTATTTAGAGAAAGGTTGAATGGACATGATTTCTTCACATATAAAATACTGTTACAGAAGGATTATAAGCTCCATCAGTGGAGCACAAAGTAATCAGCTTCTAATTTGTGATGGAAACCACTCCCCAGTATTCTGAAAATAAAACCTTTCTACTAAAGCAATATTAGTGATGCTAAGTTGTGGAATTATATTCACTGAGAGTGTTTGAGAGTAATATAAGTGAATTAATCATAAGATGACCTCCTTCCACTCTGATTTGCACTTTTGGGTTTTACATTGCAAAATGCACAGAAATTTGTTTCAAACATCAGCTGTCACTGTGTTCAGCACCGATGGGACTCCCAAAAGAAGAACAGCATGTGCCAAACTGTATGTGTTCCTGCAAAATTCATGGATGGGGTAGGCCTCAATGTAAATATCCACGAAAGAGAAAAATAGTCAAACTCCCCTTGGAGCAGGTCCATGAATAGAAGTAAAAATGCAAAAGGTCCCACTTTGAAATAGAAAGAGCCAGGCAACACAAAGCTGGTTGGAGGCAAAGATAACAATAACCCCAGTTACTGTTAGTGTTCCAGTTATATGGGATACAGCAGCTCTCAATTCAAACAGAGGAGCAAAGTCATACATTTTGCATATCAGATTGATAGCTCCTTGTTCTTGCCCTTGATGGTCAGACTTCCAGTCACAAGTATGACTCCTGTATTTTGCACAGTGACCTCATGCCCAGCCTATTGTTGTGTTGGGTGTTTGCATTCATGTTACAATGTTACTAACATTGATAATAAAATGTACGGATCTTGGAAGAATTCAAGTTCTTGACATACAATCATGTTACCTGATCTGCATTCAGGCCAAAGAAACTGCTTTTACTTCACACAGAGATCTGTGGCTGCCCAGTGTTTATGCTTTCTCCCTGGCTCTTTTTCACTTAGTGATAAGAACAAAACTGGGACTTGAACCTACATTAATGCTTCCAACAGGATAAGGACCTTTCTCTGGCCTATTGCAATGGAATCTCTCCTATTGATATTGATTCTGATACGCTGTAAAACATAATGCTGCTCTGGGAGGGCTTCTGGGCCATGCAACTCCCAAGTCATGACTGGCAATTGTTTGTGTGTGGCAGGTACAATTTCACACGATAAATTACCAATTTCAATGCCCAGGATGCTCCCATTGATAGTATTACAAAGGTAGCCCAGCATGAGACATGCTAGTTCATAAGAATTCCTGAGAGGGAGAATGAAATTTCCCATTTTTACAGATGGATAGAATCATGAAGGAGTGAAATGACTTGCAGAGGTCACATACAAAGTCTGTGGGAAATTTGGGCTAAGAACTATGTCTTACAGCTCCCAGTTCAAAGTCTTAACCACAAGATTGTATTTCCCCCCACATCAGTGAAGCCCTGTTTCATCACCTTCAACAGCTGATAAGTTACGGGTTTGAGCAGCTTAAATGCCAGAACTTCGAAGGGAAAGGTAAGAAGTTTTTGTGGCTTTTAAGTGTTTTCATGGACACCTTAAATCATTCACCAACTGTATAGGAATCAAGTGAAAAGAACTTTCTTTTCTGACTTGTAATTAAGTGCTTAAGAAAGCTGTGGAAGCCATCAGTTGGTCAAAAAAATTAAAAATACATTTCAGCAACAGTTCAGAGACTAAGAGATAGTAAACTAATACTTTTAAAACTTGAAATTGAATACATTTATAAACTTTTTTTTCCTCTCTCCAGGAAACAGAAGAATGTCTATAAGCATCTCTTCAGTAAAATATTCAGTTGTTTAGAGGCATCTCTCTCTGAAGGTCTTTTTGGAAGTGTGCTTTGAGACTTTTTCTGGGATGATTACATCAAATTGCCACTCTGTTACCTTACGTTTACCTTTAGGTCTCACGTTTCGATGTAACACCGTCTCAAAGATAAGGACAGATATCCAGTAATTGATCATGTCATGTAATAGTTCCAAGTATACCTCCACTGAAGCCCTTAGGCATTTGTTTTTGGGTCTGTCTATGCTGCATTCTCCTGCCTTCAGGTCAGCTCATGCAGATGATGAGGATGAGTGAAAAAGCTGTTTGAAGCATCAGGAGCAGTCAGGTTGCAAAGATATAGGTGTCACTACAGCCTTGTGTCTAAGAAGGTGACGTTTCCTACTCTGAAGTCTTTACTGGACAATCTTCTTTGGTTTTGGTATCCAGCTTAAGAGAATGAAAGTTTGCTTAGGTCTTGCTCACATACTGCAATCGTGCTTCCCACTTGTACTACAGAGGTATCATATTTCAGGATTGGAAAAATGCTGGATATTCACATCCACTCCCTCTCTAACCTTTGAGTTACTGCATGAATTAATGCCCTCAAAAATAGCACTTACAGAGCTGTTTTCCCTTTGTAAGCCTGAAACTTATATATCAAAAGAACCTGCTGTTATTGTTCTTAGTGAATGACTTTCATTGGAAAATCTGATTGATGGAGAAATTTAGGTCATAGAACTCTTGGTTTCAGCATCAGTCCTCCTTTTCTATGTCATTTACTGAACTCTGCTCACCATCTCTATTATTTTGGACATAATCATAATTCTTTTTATCCTTTGCGGCAAATAGTTCTGAAGGAGAAAACCCCACTTTTTATTCCTAACATAAACAATATAAAAAAATTCTCCTCATTACATATTTGTTTACACATTTATTGCTAACCCCCTGAAATCATATGTGAGGTCATGAATGTTATAAGTACACAGGATTTAATTGGAAATAACACTATCTAATAACCCCCAACATGGAATCTAAAAAAAATAAGTTTCCGAAGTTGACCTCCTTTTTGATCTCCCTGCTTTAAGTGAATTACATGCTTCCTATGATAATATTTTGTTGCTACTGTATGCTTGGCAAGAATTGTGTTACTGAAGGTGATTCATTCATAATTTTCCTAGCAACTGAACCTGAAAAAGGAAGTTCTAAAGAAATACTTTTACAGCTAATTATCTTATTTTTCCCTAGAAAATGTTAAATTTAGTCTGTTATGAGAGGTATAGTTATCAAGGGCTAAAATCCTAGTTTATTTTCCATAGGTTATGCAGTGTGAATAATCTCCAAAATGGAAAAAAAAAAAGCAAAATAATTTATATTCTGATTAAGGTACAAGGCCAGCTGGAACTAGCATCTTATATTTGTGAATACTGTGGAATTAGAAGAGGGATTTTTATCTCCTTCTTAAAACTCTTCAGAGAGGCTGAAGAATAAATCTGTCCACCCCTTCCTGAGTTCACGAGACAAGTAAGTTATACATACTTTTGTTCTAATGGCTCTGCTTTTTTTCTTGTAGAATTTGTGGCTGCATTCACTTTCTACATTGCAAATATACTTTCTTCTGTTCTGCCTCTTTCTCACATGGACACTTCTTTTTTACCTCATTCACTGTGTTTTCCATGTTTTCATTACCTGTGATTATTTGCATAAAACCTACTTTTCTTCCCTTTCCCTGGTAGAATAACTGTCTTCAGAATTTCCTTGTGTGTGTATGTGTGTACATTACATCACTTACTCTTTTTGTCCTGCGTATCCCTCTTGTCTCATTCTTCCACTTGTAGTCCCATTGCCATTGTTTTGTGGCAGGGTGTTGTCACTTCATATTTTTCAGTGGAAGACCAATAAATCTTAAAGTACCTACTTTGTTTTCTCACTTTGGTGCCTGGCTTCTGAGTTTCTTTTTCTATTTGAAAAATTTTTGTTATTTTTAGGCTCATAACTAACAAATCTGCTTCCTTCCAGGACTGCCATAGTCCAGGAAGTTTCTGCCTTGGATATCTCTCAAGAAGCGCTTCCTTTCCCCTTACAAGTATTGTTCAGCCACCGTTCTTTTATCTTTTTTGAAAATACTGCTTACCTCAAAGCCCTGTAAAATAGTAATAAAAATAATAGTAGGTATTCAAAACTGCCAAAAAAATAACATACCATTCAATATTAGTGACACTCTGTGTCAGATCTTCAGATTAGGAGAATTGTTTTCATGCTGTCAATAAACTGCTAATTGCATGTTGGGTGTAGTGTGTAAGTAACACACAGTTTTTATGCATGTGTTTACTACAAGGGTCCAAACTTCTAACCTTATGAACTCTAAGCATAGAAAAAATAACTAAATTAAACTATATTAAACTATATTTAACTTAGATAAGTGTATGAATTAAAATAATTCAGTCAAAAAATTAAATCTTCAAGGAACTCTTAAATTTTTCAATGGCTGAGGAGTAAGATTTACAGTGGAATTTAGAATTTAATTTTACAGGTATTGTAATGTCTTGATACTTACAGGATGAGGTCCAACCAACACTTCCAGCTTTTCCTGTAAAGAGTGGTAAGTGCAACGATGTGATAATGGGAACAAAATGGGAGTAAGTAAAGATTAGTAAAAAACGTGTCCACATGTGTAGCACCTTCATATCCGCTGGGTAGAAATATCTATCTACTGTAAACCAGCTTCTTAACGAGAGCTAGACTGAGTTTATAGATTTGGTGTGTAATTTACTCAGCTTTCTAACTGTTACATCTTTGGAGAAGTACTAATGGGAGATTTACTTAATGCATTTTACACAGACTTTTTTAACTCAAAGAAGCAAATACCTAGCAGTGGCACTGTGTTCTCATATACTTATGAGGAGAAATACAAGAGCACTAGGAAGATACTTTTCCAAGAAGTTGTGAAGTGTAGCTATGCAGCTTGACTGGTCTTTCTGAAATAGCCAGCCCATCACTTTATTCCTGTATATTAACTCATGTAGACACTGAATCTGAACTTTAAAAAGTACTTACATGTTCATATTCTTGGTCTGTTTTTTGGTTGGTTGGTTTGTTTTCTTTCTTTGTTTGGTTTTTGGTTTTTGTTTTGTTTTATTTACTCTTGTTCTTGAGCAAATGTCTTGTACTCTTAATGAATGAAAAATAAGCATCTCTTGTAGTTAACCTCCTGCATAATGATGTCCACGAGAAACAGTTCCCCCCAGTTCCACTGAGGTAAGTCTGTGTGTCTTTCTGATGCTGTGTGAGACTGTCTTTTGTAGAAGCATTGATATGTTACAGCTGGGTGTGAAGCTGCTGCTCTGAACAGGGCAGAAATAGCAGCAGCAGCAGCATCTGTTGTTCAGCACCAGTTCTTCTCTATTCTCTGATCTCTAAATTGGTTTACAGTAGACTGTTACCACATTCCTTCTCTTCAGGTACTGCACAGATTTCTAAAAGATAGCAAAAAGCCTGTGGATGGGCAATGAGGTTTACAGAAAATATGGCTGAAGGACACTCTTAAAAGGATTTCTAAGACACTGAATTTCCCTGGGGTGCTGGTATCAGATGTAGCCAACTCATCTCAGTTCTGTGGGGTACCTGAGTGAGATGGTCTGTCTAGGACGCAGGTTGGGCTCTCTACTCCATGTGAAAGAAACTTGCACAAGACTGAAAACACAACTCAGACTTCAACCTCATTGCTTTTTTAAGGCCAGATATGCTGCTTAGGTATTTTCCAGTCTAATATGCAGGAGATACTTCGTCTTATGTTACTTCTGTCCTCCTTTTGTCTTCCTGCCTCTCTCTCCCCCTTCAGAGCACTGCATCTCTTCTCAGGACAAGAGAAAAATAAGATGACAGGTGTAACTCCAGTAGGATATGCAAGTTCTATATTGACAAAGAGTGCATCAAAGTGAAAAACTCCATGCCAAAAATATGAGGAAAGCTGTTCTAGGAGAACATGAGATGCTGAGAGTACATGGAGGAAGTACCACCCAAAGCTGATCTTGCACTCTCCTTTAAGCATCAGATACTGCAGCTGTTAGCAAGAGGTGGGCTTCAGTGAGGCAATACTGCTGGTCCTGTGTCTGCTCAGCTGCAAGATGGTAGATATACAAATAATTTATTTTCTTACAAATGAAAGAGAAATTCAGCACGTTTACAGTCCGGTTCTTAAAAAGAGAAGAAAAAAAAACCAAAAACCCACAAACAACTCTGTGTGAGCTTTTGAAATTCTGCCATCAGTAATAAAACTTAAGAGGTGTTTCAGGCTGTTAGTTTTAAGGAGAAATACCTGATCTATTTCTGAAGCTGTTAGTCACAGACAGGGTGTAATTTGTGGTGATATTTACTAGAAATTATAAAAACGTACTCTTTTTGGCAAGTAATGCAGTTCTTTTAATTGTTTAGATTCTGGATAGGCCTTGTAGCTTCACATAATGTCATTTTATGTATCCATTCATTGTGTTCTTGTGAAATAGCAAGTCAAGTGCTGTCTTCCAGGGCAGCTAAGAGCAGTAAGTCCACTGCACCACTTCCTGTGCAATTAATTTTTCTCAGTTTAGCCGTATTTACAGTTCTTGTCCAATGCAGTGACCACCCTTTTAAAATATTTTTTCGAAAGACAATCAATCAACAGAAATACAAATTCCTCTCAGTCACCATGAGTGACTCCAGAAGTAATTGCATTTGGTTGTTTTGTCCTTTGTTTACTCCTTCAATTTGCTTTAGCTAGTGGCTCACACAAGCAGTGGCTCTTGCAATATCAGCTTTGATTTATTGAAATAGTGTTTGCATTTGGCTCCTACACTTTAGAATTATGATAACTTAATAGCTGTTCTAGAGAGGAACATGGTCATGTGGGTAAAACAAATTCGATTTCAAAGATCCAACATTTTAATTAATCTGTAGAATCGGAAAATACTGATCCTTTTGCAAAACAGTAGTTTTAAAGAGTACATCTGTGAAAACCTTTTTCTGAACAAAATTCAATGCCAGTGTTTTCTTTTGCCATGCGGAAGTTGCATTCTGCTATCCCTCTTCTTTACAGCTTCCAGTAAAAGCTGTGTAAATAATTTCTTGTAAGTAAGCAGGGGCAGTGCTAAAACCAGGAAGAGATGCTTACTCACAGCTAATTCTCATTAGCAAATTATAATTTTATCTCTTTCCCATATTGCATTAATTGATCCAGACTGCAAAGTGTTGTATAGAAGAATCCTTAACACACACTAGACTGCTTAGAGAACGTACTTTACTTCCCAGAGTCAAATACAAATCAGTGCTATCAAACGGTGCCTTTCCCATTGCGGTGCGGGCGAAGCGTTCGGTGTTCCCAGGCAGATGTCGGTGCAGGTTTTCACGGAGGGTGTCAGTCCGTGGGAGGGACGCCCGCAGCCCGCGGGGCGGGCGCAGCGCCGAGCGGCGGAGGCGGCGCGGGGAGCGCGGTGCGGTGCGCGGCCGGCCCGGAGGGTGGCACTGCCCCTCCACGCACCGCCCGCCCGGCCCGCGGCCCCGGGGGACGTCCTGACCGTGCTCCCAGGCAGCGCCCTCGGTCGTGTTGTTGTCAAAATATTGGCACTGGCCCTGCAAGTGGCTCCCGGATGGTTTCGGTGCGATAGACGCAGTGCTGTTTGCCCGGGGGTGAGTAAACAACCCCCAGCCTGCTCTCTGCGTTGAGCTTACCTGGAGATGGGCTGGAGGGACTCCTACCGCCCGTGGGTGTCAGCCCGTCGATTTCTGACTGGGACAAGATTGGGAGCTGGGCCATGTGTCATTAAGGGCGATACACAAGAAAAGCCAGGTTTGGAAACCTCTCTTCTAGACGAGACAATCCTCTTGTATCTCTGTTTCCTCCCCACCCCCGTGTGGAAAGTGTCTATAGGTGCATTTGCGACTTTCATGCATAGTCTACTCAAAAACATATTGCAGAGTTTAAATATGATTGTCACCAAAAGTGTTTTGCTATCACATACTTGACTGCAGCTCCTCTTGATCTATTGTGTTCAGCTAACAGGACTATGGACAACAGCTGTGTACAGAGACAGTAAATGGGCCAGGAAAAGTGGTGAAAATGTCACAGATTTTTTTCTGATGTGTTCTGGAGGGACAATGACAATCGTATAGAATAAAGAAATCCCACATCTTCAAGGAAACTTAAAGAATTAATGTTAAGGCTCTGGGCACTCAGCTTTGACCTTGCTATT
Organism: Daphoenositta chrysoptera; assembly: GCA_013397915.1. Lineage (NCBI taxonomy): Eukaryota > Metazoa > Chordata > Aves > Passeriformes > Daphoenositta > Daphoenositta chrysoptera. The sequence goes on along the minus strand of VZRO01001503.1, from coordinate 334,856 downwards.
TATCTTTGAATGACAAAATGTTAAGAACAAAACCAAAGAGTGAATCTCTAAGGGAGGTCCTAGCTTAAGCCCCTAGTTCTGATTGTAGGATCGTATTGTCAAGTCGAGGAATTAGTTAATTCTGAAAGAGGAAATTCTTTTTCCTTTCTTAATTTACATTTTTAAAAACATGTTTGTTTGTTTTCCTGCTCAGCTCCCCACGCCTTGTAAATTGTGAATTTCTCTTTTGGCTATGCATGATAAGAAAATCGGTTTCATTCCACAAGTGTGTTAATCATCCTGGAGCTTAAAAATATCAAAGTGTAAATGCCTTAGTTTCTAAAAGGGTTGATCTTAAAATAATTACAGTGATCTGACCGTTGCAGCTCTTTAATTTTATGAAATGAACTGTGGGTTTAAAGTGACTTACTGTTGTCTCACCCTGAAATGAGCAGCAGGGTGAAAAATTAGTTTTGACAGTGAAATTTGGTGGCGATGGCGTTGGAATGTTACTGGTTTGGAACTACGAAGATCTCAGTACTCTGATTACAACCCCGAATGGGCTGCTGTTAAGAGCTGGGTAATTTATACAGGAAAAGGAGTATGTTAGGGACGGAGGCGTGCTGCTTTAGGGCAATGAGGTATTTCACTGCTGGGCTGTCAGGGTTAAACGCCGGCTGCGCGGAGCTGGAACAAGCCCTGCGCTCCGGGCGCTGAGACAGTAGCGAGGTTCGGCCACAGGAGGCAGAGCCGGCGTGCGCCGCACGGAGCTTTCCCTAATCCTGCGGGGCTGGGCAGGGGGAGACGCAGATCAGCGCTGGGCCATGTGTCCTTCCCTCCCCACCCCCCGGCCCGTCCCAGCTTTTGCTAACCCTTCTTGTCTTTTGATTGCATTGATCCTCTGAGAGGGCGCGCTGCTGCTTGGGCAGGGCAGCGTCAGTATTAAGAGATCAGAGCTGGCTTTCTCCCAGCCTGCGTGAATGGATTTGGTGTCAAGGGCAAGGAAAGGCAGCTGCTGCGGCCGCAGAGCACCTCCCACCCACCTGTTCGCTGGGAAAGTGCTGCTGGCCCCAGGTGAGGCTCCTGCCTGTCACACTAAGAGTCCCCGGAGCACAGAAGCCCCAAACACGCTCCCTCGGGCCCGGGGAGCAGCGCCTGCCGGAGCTGCGCTCTCCCCGAGCAGCGGGGAAGTTTCTTTCCTTCGGACTGCAAGCGACTCTCTTAAATTCCCAAGTAGGACCCACAATTTAACTTCCCATTTCGGGGAAGTTTATGCGTGCGCTTAAATTAGAATGTCATCTGATACGGCACAGTTCCCACATCCACTGTCTTATGACAACTAAACATATTTAATGAACAGTGGTTCCCTAGGGTACTGTAAGTGTCCCTGGAATAATAAGGGATATTGCATCGCTTCTGAGGGCAAAAGAGAAAGAAGAAATATACCGTTTCTGGCTTTCAGGAATTTAGACTCCTATTTCAAACCTAATTTAATTCTTATGCAGAGTCCCTGTAGGAGCAGCCAAAGTTTAATCAGTAACACAACAGCGATTTAGCTCAATTCTCAGTATCTTAGTCATATGGAGAAGCTGCTGCAACTGATTAGAAAGCCCATTTCATTGAAATATTGCATGGAAGCATGAAAATTCCAGTGAGGAAAGGCAACAGTCACTTCATCATTCTAGATCCCATGTTAACGCATCACCAACTCTCACATTCAAAGCCTTTTTAGAGAAATTTAGTAGTTGGGGGACCAATAACCACCCACAACCCGTAATTCTGAGTGATTATTCTAAGCACAAATTAACAGATCTGGGCCATTCTACCCCGAACTGAACCATTCAGAGAGGTGGGAGGGAAGAAAAAAGGCAGTACTCCATGGGAATGCCTCAGGATTAACTGCTTTTGTACATTTCCAAGCACTTTTGTCAATAGCATCCCCTGTGTAATAAATTCCTTTTCTAGTTCCTTTCACACTGTTTACAGGCAGATCACTTAGAAGTTCGCAAAATACACTCAAATAAGACTTTCCAAGTTACAAGGATTATTCACTTCAGGTAATTTTATTCTTTATAGTCTCTACATATTCGAATTTTTACTTGATAAATTCATAACAGAATGTGTAAGTATTAAAAAAAACAAACAACAAAAACAACACAAATCAAAGCCAGCAAACAGTTGGTCCCCAAAGAATAAAGCAAGCAATCAGTTCAATAAACACACTTGATTTATTTTGTATAAAAAGGGTTAAGTTTACAACTAAACTTTTATAAAAAGTTTAGCATGATTAAGTACATCATTACACTTTTTGCAGAAATGTATATTTCTGCCACTATACAAGAAAACTCTAATTAAAGAGTTCACAAGGTTTCACTCATATATATATTTATATATAAATATATACACAGCATTCAGTCCTAGGTTTGTGTCAAAAAGGTAATTTCTGACCACAGACTTTCCTAAAAAACTGAACACTGGATCCTTCTGGTACTCACGCTCCACCTTTGGAAAAAAAGGCAAAGTCTGCTTTAGAATGGGCAACTCCTTGTGAGATTTTTGTTTCGCTCCCCACGTTGGGAATAGTATATAAAGGAAGCCTTCCAACTAGGGAAAGGGTATTTAAGAGTCTCTTCATAAATAACTAGGTTCAGTCCAAGTTGAAAAATGGGGTGGGGATAAAGATCAATCTTGATTTTTTTCTTCTTTATTAATTTTAAAAGGTCCTTTTACTTGAACATGGATTTTCCCCTTCAGAAACAGCTGAAAAATAAATTCAGCACCTCAAAAAAAAAAAAAAAATCCTGTAGAAATTTTTTTTGGCAAAAAAAAAAAAAAAAATCTCATCAGTGGAACACCTGCAAGAGATTGAAAAGAGGCATATTTAGGAGAATGCTAACAGGGCAGAGATCCGGACAGACTGGCGCCAGAGAGGAAGCCACAGTTTGAACATTTAACCAAACACTCAGAGATTGGGCAAACCCTGGCGTCCAGATGCAACACATACACGCTCACACACTCGCTCTCAAGAGCACAAATTGAACATAAAAATAACATACACTCCAGGGAAAGGCTAGAAAGAGGATTCTCAGTCCAATCTTTATTTAGATCTCTGTAAACGCAATGTTCAGAGGCGCCAGTCTGCCTCTTAGAGCAATTATTTGATTAAAAGCAGTCACTTATTTAACTGATAGCGCAGACGATCCCACATCACAGAATTCAAGGAATTGTGCCAAGATTCCCAACTTAATCAGTCACTTTGGCCCAGGAAGTTAAGACTCCAAGAACAGATAAGAATTTGCATTAAGCAGCGAGCAGGATCAGAGCAGCCTGTGCTGCTGGGTGAACCTTAGTAACACACACACACACACTTAGGACCTTAAGACTCGGTTATTAGTCTCATTTCTTACTGATTACAAAGGCATCTCCTAATCAACTTTTAGCACCTATTTTTAGCACTTGCCATCACGCCTCCCATTCCCTGGGGAGGCAGTTTTTCCACGAAGTTTAGGAATAAGGCGCACTGCACTCACCGTCAGGTTCAGCCACAAAGTGCTTTGCTGTCGCTTGACATGAGCTCCGAGGGGAACTCGGACGCCTGCGGGAGAAGGAGAGCAGGGTAAGGGCGAGGTGGCCGAGCACCGGGGGAGGCGGGACCGGGCTGTCCCGGCTCCCGCAGCGCTTCCCCCGCGGCGTGTCCCGGTGCAGCCCCGCCGCGGGCGCTGTCACCCGCGCTCGGGACACCCCAGCTCCCCGAGCCGGGGCGCGGGGGAGGCACTTACCTGTAGCGAGAGGATGCTGATGTCTGTGTTGAGAGTGGTCAGAGGAGTTCTGGAGGACGGGTTCTGCCCGGGTCTCTGGTGGTGCAGGCTGACGATGCTGGGGTGCGAGTCCAAGGCGATCTGCAGGTCCAGGATGTAGTCGATGACGTGCTGCAAGATTTCCATCTTGCTCACTTTCTTGTTCTGCGGGATGCTGGGCACCAGCTCCTTCAGCTTGGAGTAGCAGTCGTTCATGTTGTACAGCAGGCTCATGGGGTCATCCACGGGGGTCTTGCTCCGGGAGATGCCCAGGTTGTGCTCCGAGAGGCCGGTTTTCCTGGCGGACCGCACAGGGCTGAAGGCTTTCATGCTGGCGGGCGGGCGGAGAGCGCGATTCCGGCGGGCGGGCTGGGGCCTGGGGAAGCGCTGCGCTGCCGCTCTGGCGCTGCCGGAGCTCGCACTGAGGGCCGGCGCTGCGCCGCCCCTTTTATACGGCGGCGGCGGNCGGCGCGGGGCGTGGCCGCGCGCACAGCTGAGGCAGTAAATAGTGCGGGCCTGCGCGGTGCGGGGGTGCCGCGCTCCTTCCCGGCCCGCGGACACCCCGCTATCGCTGCCCTTATCGCTGCCCTTATCGCTGCCCTCATCGCTCCCTGCCCTCCGCCGTGCCCCGGTCTCTGCACGGGCTCGCACCTCTGTGCGGGGCTGGCGGCGCCGCGCCAGGAGCGCGGTGCGGGACGCGCAGGTTCCGCTGCAGCGAGGGCTGAGCCTTGCCCGGGTCACCGTGGATCGGAGCGTCCCGGCGGTGTTTGCGCGTCCCCACTCAGCACACGGCAGCGAAAGTCAATGGCCGGCTTTGCAGGCAGCGCTGTAGGCGGCGGGTGTAAACAGGAATTAAATAAATCACGATTAAAGATAAAATAAGCCTATGAACCCCTCTGCAACTTTCTGTCCTGATGAGAAGGGGACACTGAGGACCGCGCCAGCCAGGCAGGCGTCGCTCCTAGCGCCCTGCTTCCTGAGAACAGGGCTACTTCAGATGATGCTATTAATTGGAGATCATTAAGCAAATGTGCATATTGGAAGTGCATTTACATGTATTACCCTTGAAAGGCTGCTCATCTGCGCCCTATCAGTGCTCGTGACACAGTACTGCCATTAATTATGCAAAGATTGTTTCTGGTGACAAATGCAAATGCTTACTACACGCTGTACTTTTAGCAGCTTTGGTTGCAGCCAATGAAACATCTTCCAGAAACATTCCAGAGGAAAAAGTTTTCGGGGTTTTTCTGTTTTGTTTTGTTGAGCTCGAGAAGTGACTTTGATTTTTTTTTTTAAGTTCAGTTCCATTGTATTTTCTCATATTTTGCTTATGCTGCCGGCTTGTATAACAAAAGGACAGAGATTCCACCTCCCATTTCACACACTACCTGAGGAAAGTTCAACTTTACGAAAGCGTGAACGTACATACACAACTAACATAAATGAAGTTCTGCACAAATCGCAGCAATTCTGTAAAACCACATGGATGCTTAAAGCGCCTTAGTGTTCATGGCAAACAAAACCGTAGTAAACGCACAAATCCATAAAATCAGTGAGGATTGTGCTGCCAATCATAACTATTAAAAGCAGACAAATACTGGATTTGTCTGCGCTGTTGTTGCATAGCTACACGAAGGGGGTCGGGGCTGTGAGGGAAGAACATTACGGACACTTGGAGACAAAGCTGCGAAGAGCCGCATCAGTGTTTTTTCCAATTAACGTGGCATTCCTGAGCTGGTGGTTGGCTATTCTTTTAACAGGGCACTTTGGTGACTGTCACACCAGGGTGTTTGCCCCGCGGCTGTTCTCCGGGGTGGACTGGAGGCGGTGCCGAGGCTGACAGGAACACAATTCAACGCCTTTTGAAACGCGAAGGGTGAAAGTGAATCTCGAAATTCAATCTGATACGAAGACACGTACACTGTTCAAGTGCAGTTACAGAAAGTAAATAATAATTTAAAAAAACCCATGCCAATTAACGACTTGCTTAGAATCACCACTTAGAGCGACTTCAACCTTTACATCACTAAGATACCAATTGGTGGTGGTACTTGACTTGCAGCCACAGGTTTTGGTCCTGCAACATGCTTTCATTTCTGTCTTGTGAAGGCACCAGTGGAAGAAATGTTGAGTGGTTTTGGTGTAATAATAGCCAACGTAAATATGTTCATGCTTCTCCCATCACTGTTTGTCGTTCTTGGACAGCCCAGCAGCACGGCAGCCCCGGCCGGCCGGGCGCGGCAGAGGACCCTGTATTACTGCTTTTCCCACACTAAGGGCTTAGCACGCTTTTTGGAACACCGGGGAGTTGTGTGGAGAGGCTAACCTGGCTATTTTCTCTGTCATCAAATGACTGTCATGTGCGCTTGCTACACGCATAGAGCCCGCGAGCAGCCACGCTCCGCTTCCCCCAGGCGAGCGGCTGAAGTGGCTTTTCCTAACATTTCATTCCCTCAATTCTGCTGTTTTAGCACCGAAAGCTTTGGCTCGCCAGCTTTGGGAGCTCCTGCGCTCTGACACGGGTCCCAGAGCGGGGTCACAGCCGCGGCGGTCCCGCTGCCGGCGAGCCGGGGG